>OY979729.1:4876712-5016712 GCA_963855995.1 Muricea muricata | reverse complement strand
CGTTTGTAATAAGACTTGTCCCGTTTTTGTAAGACCGTCGCTATCGTCTTTAATGAATTTCATCCAATCGTTATCGCTATCGTTGACGGTTTTAGAAACTTCTTCGTATTCGATCCCGAGCACGCCGGTATTATTAGCCGTCATTCGGTACTTATAATTCCTAATATTATGTTTATTTGCATGATGCGAATACCAATAATTAATATCGGTACGCGTACGTTCAAATTTTTTAACCCAAATTTTTTTTGACGGAATATTTTTTTGTATAATTTCTTTCATATCGTTCGTAATGTACGACGACATTTTTTGTGGATCGGATGTAAACCGTTTCATATGGAAGTAAATGTAATACCGTGCGATATTCGTAATAACGTTATTATCACCCGTTAAATGTTTCCTGCTAATTCCACCAACATGTGAAATAATGTACGCGGAAAGTAACGATGCGAAATACGGATCGTCTTTAAACACGGCCATTTTTGTAATATCGTTAACAGCACCTTTCCACGATGTAGTCAAAGCATCGAAATTACTTGTAAACCCAGATCTTGCATTGACGTAAATAGTGAATTTCCTATAATCATACGGTAATGTTGCTGATAAGACGAACGGTTGAACCGTCCGCTCGTATCCCATATCCTCGGTAACCAGTGTAATTCTCCCGAATATAATGTTTTAAAATCATCGGTCGTAATGTCTAAAAATTGGTCATCGCGGACTTTAAACGATACACTCGTTTTGGTGACGTCGCCGGTTTTTGATAAGACGACGTTAAACCTAAACCTATCCAAATGAGCGTTTGGATATTGTTGAACGAATTGTCGTTCCATCCGTTTTTTGGTATTCTTTAAATTTCTTAACGCCTTATTATAGTTAGATCCGTAGTATTGTCTATACGACGTTTCGTATTTTTTAAAGTCTTCTTCCGACATTTTTATTGAATATCCGGATATTGAATAATCGGAATCCACGATCGGCTATCGTACCCTAACCATTTTACTAACGCCATTCCGTTCTTTTTTCGAAGGACTTTTTCTATTCTGTACGTATCGTCTTTTTTGTTGACGGTAGATAATTCTTCTACGTAAAACTTTCCGATGATCGGTTCTCCTTCGTGGTCTTCTATTTCGTACATATTAGGATCTTCCCGGAATACTTTTGATATTTCAAATATTTCTTCTGTAAAATTTGCTTCGTACCCTTTTGTAAAAATACTTTTGTATTTGCTAACCCTAACTGTATCTCCTATCCTAAACTTAGGTAACGGTAAACCCCCAGTAGCGTGCCCGTATAATGTTACCCATACCATATTTTCATTAGTCTTGTTCACGTCTTTTGTTTTCACATGAATGGTGCTGTGTTTGGTATTGTTATAATTTTTTGTAAGTTTGTCTAAAACATCGATCCAATTGTACGTTCTTTTGCTGTAAAAATATTTCCACATCATTGTTTTTAATGTCCGATTAAACCTTTCAACGATAGCAGCTTTCTTATCGGAATGTGTAGAAAAATAGTTAACGTTATGGCTTTTCAAAAGATCCCTAACACCAACGTTATAAAATTCTTTTCCTTCGTCAAACTGAGCAACATTAGGATATTTCCCAAACCTTACCTTAAAGTTACTAAGTAGTAGGTCGACGGCTTTAGTCATATTTTTTGTATCCTTCCTGTAGACGGGGACCGTAAAGGCATACCGACTAAGGATTTCTACAGTTGTTAATATCCATCGATACCCTTTGTTTTTACTTGCGTATTTTCCCATATCTACGAGATCCATTTGTATTTGATCTGTAAGGTTTTTTACAAAGGTTTTTTGAAATTTATGTTTCCGAATGACAGGTTTGTACCTCGTGTACGTATCTTGCGTTTCTAACCATTCTTTAACGAGTCGTCTACTTACTTTTATTCCATCGGCTTTTGCTTTTTGGTATAATTTTTCTGCAGATTGGTAACCTCCAGAAGGGTCATAATATATATTCCTTAATTCCTGTTCCTTGATCATTTTTTATTCTATATATAATTCAAACATGACTGTTAATCCAACATCGTAACCGATATTTGTAGTCACGTCAAATTCAAACATACTGTGATCCCCGTTTAATACCGATACCGACGTATGAATATTATCGTGTGACGTTATGGATTCGTTTAAACTTTGTTCGGTCGTGACTGGAATTCGTGCAAATACTCGACTGGGATTTCCGTTCGTATCGAAATTCCTATCGGTATTGACACAATTACATCCAATCGTAATATAGCGTAAACCGCGGTTAATATTAACCATGAAAGGTGATTTCGCTTTAGTATTTTTTGGAATAATCGCATTTGGTGGAAAGCCAAGTAAAGGACCAAAATGGTACAAATTTAGTTTTTTTTTGTGTTGAAAGAATAGTAGAACGGTTATTGTGCATATGACGTTCTAACGTAATATTAAATTCGGCTAAACGGTCGACGATCATATTAAACGTCCAGTAACCTTCTTCGAACGATACACCCGTCGCTGGATGATCTGGAACCGTTATAAATTTAATAACATCATTAACGTTCGTTCGAACGTTCTTATATTTCCATAATACGCTAATGTTTTTAACGTATATTTTTTCACCAGATTTCGTCGTAATACATTTCCGAAGGAAAACGTCGGTTTTCCCCGTATCGAGTGATAACATAAGTTTATCCATTTTATTAGATAAAAATGGACGAAGACATTGAATTAAATAATCTCGGTGAAGACCGTATACAGGAAGAAGAAGGAGAAGAAGAAACAAATACGGATTGGCGGGACGAAAGTGTTATTATTATTGGTGGATTTAATCCAGAAATACGCCAGGGTTTGGATGCAGAAAAAGATGCCGACCGCGAATCAATCTCGTACCCAGAGCAATGCATGTTCGTGGGTTAGGCTGGCATTGGCTCTGGGGAAACGGAATGAACTGCGTATGATTTCATACGCGCTCACTTAATGCGCATGCTCTCCACTAATAGGCTGTGCTTTATTTCCAGCAAAATAATCATAAATACAACAGTTGAGCCCGAATAAATAAAGCATAGCCTTTTAGTGGAGAGCATGCGCATTAAGTGAGCGCGTATGAAATCATACGCAGTTCATTCCGTTTCCCCAGAGCCAATGCCAGCCTAACCCACGAACAGGCATTGCTCTGGGTACGAGATTGACCGCGAATTAGGTAAAATTCAAGGCGTTAGGAACCGAGGGTATACGGAAGATAAGAAAAACCTTCTTAGGGAATTAAGTACTCATTTAAACAAAGGAGACGGTCCTCTGCAAAAAGTGTTTTCGAAAAACTAAAAGTAACCGTGAACCGTAAAGCGAAGATTAACGGTGCAGAATTTGACGGCGTTCGAATTATTGTACAAAAAGGTAAAAAATTAGTTTATACAGAAGATTTAAAAAAATTATCGAAAGTTAACGAATTTAAAGAACTCGTGAAAAATGCTGAATTGGAACATAAAAAAACACCTGCAGCCCGTTACCGGATATAACGGTAAGTACGGACCTCGAACAGTCCGTTTTACGGAATAGTATTGAAAATTTAGAAAGTTTCATCGACGAACGCGTTGCTGAAATAGAAGCAAATAGCGTGACGATCGACCGTGAAAAAATACGTGAATTCCGTGGTATTACAAAAACATCCGATCATAATTTAGATAACGGTGGTTTAAAAGCACAAGAAAACTATTTCCGTGATCTTGCTGCAAAAGAACCGAACGTATTGAAAAAAAAATTATACGAAGAAATGGCCGAAATGTGCGTATTAAGACAACTCGTTCTTAGCGAGATCGTCCTCTAACGACACGTTGTCTTTTACGAGGTCCAAATTCACCATAAGTTCAGATAATTTCGTTATAAGCACGTCCGTGACTTTTTCGTTCACTTCGTCTAATTCCCGTCTTTGGTAATCCTCGTAAATTTTTTTAACGCTTCGTCCGTTGCGTTCTCGATATATATTTTGCAGTATGTTTAATTTTTTTTCGGTAACTAACCGTAATAATTCTTCTTTGTACGTTTCGTCTTCCATTTTTTTATTTATAATTTCAATAACCTTTTAAAACTGAAAAACGTGTCGGATGTAAAACTCATAGTTTTGTTATATCGGGTTCGAACACGAAATAGATGGCGTTCCCTAAAATGTTTTCGGTACTTCTCGATCCTAAATTTTGCATATAACGAATTCGTACGTTTTCCCTTGTTCGTAATCTTTCGACAAAGCTATTTCTACCCCGTGAACATTCGTACCGTTGTTTAAAAAAGATCTTTTAATGAATACTTTTTTTCCAGTAGCCCGATGAAAATAACCACCCTGTACGTTGTTTTGCGCGACCTTATTCGTTAAACTCCAACTCCAATACTTGTATTTTGTCGACGCATCGTACCCGGACCCGCCGCAATCGCCCCACAACGCTATGTTGTATCCTACAGACGACGTTAACACGATGGACGTTACGCTTCATTTCGTAAGCGTAAATACCTTTCGGAAGTTTTGGCGTGACGCTGAAGCCAATTTGGTAACTACTACCTACTTTGGAAAAGTCTACGATGGTGTTACTACGACCGTTTAAAGGCGTATCGACCATATCGTCAATGTGAGTGACCGTATGCGTAACTATCGTCCCTTCTAACGTTAAAATGTTTAAATAATCGTAATAATGCATCTCAGCAAAAGCTTTCGTCACGGGTTCGCCGGAAGTTTCAAGGAAATGGTAAATTTAAAATACGGTTATTGTTCATATCGGTGTCCGCATTTTTTTTAACGTACTGAGAATCTGTAAAATCTTTCGATACGGCCGACGTACCGTCGGATGGATTAGGGTTTAATCCTAAAACTTCGTGGTTGTTCATACCGATATTATCTTGCATCGTAAATCCAGAATGCGTTAAGTAAACCCTATTCGCATATTGTTTTGTCACAGGATCGTTCGCTAACACGGGGTCGGCAACGTTCTCGATTTTATTGGTACCCATGTTTATAGGACCTTGCATCGCCTTTGTTACCTTTGTCTCCTTGAATTCCTTGATCGCCTTTATCACCTTTATCACCTTTATCGCCTTTACCACCTTTATCGCCTTGAATACCTTGATCGCCTCTATCACCTTTATCACCTTTATCGCCTTGAATACCTTGAATACCTTGATCGCCTTTATTGCCTTTATCACCTTTATCGCCTTTATCGCCTTGAATACCTTGATCGCCTTTATCACCTTTATCGCCTTTCGATGAACCACCCCCTCCAGAGTAATGTGTATCAGCATACTGTTTCGTTACGGGTTCAGAATCCGTTGATGGATTTGGTAGGTTTATATTCTTATTATTGTTAATACCTAAATCTCCTTCGATAGTCTCTATACTACTTGAATAACCGAACAATAGCGACATTTTATTTATTTTATTATTAAAAAATGGGTTGTGCAACTTCAAAAAACGAAAACAAGGTCAACAAAGACGTATGCGAAAGAAGAAAAATCCTAGCAGGATTACACATGTCCAAAAACTCAGACGGAATAGAAACGAACTTTCAAATAGGAATAGAAAGAAAAGCAAAAAAGACTTACGAAGTACCCGCCGTTAAAGAAGAAAAACCTATAGTTAAAGAAGAAGAAGAATTTTTTTCTATTCCCAGAATAGGAAAAATTTAACCAACACCTAATTTTAAGGCAAGTTCGTGCTTTTTGTATTTAGAATAATATGGAATCCCAGCAGCCTTTGCTAAAATATTTAATTCTTCTCCGCTATAATTTTTACCGTGTTCGGACCATAATTCTTTTGCTTTTTTTTGAACTTCCATAAAGCGAATTCGGCTTTTTAAACCACGGCATTGGTCTGAATTATGTATACCGGTTGAACTACTCATTTTTTTATTTTAATTAAATTTACCGCAATTTATTACCAACCTTCAGGAAGCGGTTCTCCCAAACAGGGGTCTACCATTAACTTTATGCTAACAATTTCTTTTATTTTTTCAACCGAATAAGATTTAACCGACTCAGCCAAACACCTTAAACTACTATAATACACCGAAAACCCATCTAAAAATTTAACCCTAAAAATACGCGGTTTACCAATGACGATCATTATTTACTCCTTTTTACGATTTTCGGGAAAAATTTTTTCAAGTTCGCGATTTTTTTCCCATAAAACGAATTTCCTAACCTCGTGCACACCCAATTCGGAATTATAACGTTTCACGACACTACGGTGCACCGACAATAAACCCTGGCCGGGACACGTGCATATCTTTACACAATCCGACGAATATTGATTACTGTTATCCAACTTATTCACGATACGACGGTGACACTTTTTACAAAACTTCATGGTTTTGTCGGTTTACAAAATTTGCTTTTTCAAGTTCGCGATTTTTTTAAAAAAAATGCTGACGATGCATTTTTAAAAATTTTGATGAAGATTTTAAAAAACATCGTTCAAAAGTGCAAAAAATGTGTATTTGTCACCTTCTGATGTATAGGGTGCCCTATAGTGTCCCACATATACTACTCCTTAAAAACATCCAGCATTTTTCAGGAACTCCACAACCCAGCGAGTGAGAGTATCTGACGTTATGGGCTTATGGGGTCTGATGTAAGATAGCAATAATCGATTCGACTCCAAACTACTTATTCGTGTTCGAAATTCCTTCGTTCGTTTTTGATATTCCCGAAGACAATTTACCACACAGAGATCAGCGTACTCTGGCAAACTTGCATGAAACGATTTTTCAGATCCATGCTGAAAGCGAGAGTTTTTAACCAAATCTGGTAGTTCAAACACCACTGCTTCTGGAAGGAAGCGTCTAAACCGAAGATCATGAGCAACAACTTCTGACACTCGTTCCATAGAAGTTATGGCCAACAAAATGCCAGCTTTTGCGACAGGCATTTAAGTGACAACGTTCCATTATTACCTTGAGATTTTATATGATCAAACACCGTTTGGATATCCCATGTGACAGAATAGCGTGGCAGTGGTGGTCGTGAATGGGACATTCCTTTTAATAACTGGGATACTAGAGGATGTTCACCTACTCTTAAATTATCGATTGGCGGGTGCGTAATTGAAATGGCCGATCGATATACATTCAAAGTTCGATATTCAAAGTTCGATAAGCTTTTCCTGAATCAAATTCAAAAGTTAGAAAATCTAGGATGGAGGCGATATCTGCACAAACTGGATTAATTTTGAGTTCACTACACCAACTGGCCAAATTTCCCCAAGCTGAGGAATAAGAGTCTGAACTACCCTTTCTCCATGCAGCGAGAAGCAAGTTTTGAGCTGATCTTGAAATGCCTGTTGCCGAGTATGATTGGCGGATACTAGCCACCCTGCTAGTTGGAGATTCGTCAGTGGGAGAACGTCTTGTTGCTTTGTTAATAGGCCCGTGATATGGGGTAGCAATCGTGGTGGTGCTATGTTCAGTTCTAAGAGGAACTGATACCAAGGTTGTGTTCTTCACACTAGAGCTATTAGAACCAGTGTTGGAACACTTTGTGTTAGCACTTGTTTTAAGCAACGTCCCACCAAGGAGAACGGTGGGAATGCGTAGCCTCGGAATTTGCTCCAATCTTGGGCCCATGCATTGAGAGACTCTGCCTCTGGATTTGCTCTCCAGCTCACGAAGCGAGGAAGTTGTCGTGACAGACGGGTGGAAAATAGGTCTACCTCTAGGGGCTCCCAAACCTGATTTAGATTGCCGAATACTTGGAGTGCAAGTTTCCAATCGTTGTTGTCCACAAAGATCCGGGACTCTCTGTTTGCTTCTATATTTAGAATTCCCGGGATATGCTGGGCTTCGAGCACAATCTGACGTTCGAGGCACCATTCCCAAAGATTTTTTGCTAGCGAGGCTTGAATTAGGGACCTGGTCCCTCCCCTTTTGTTGATGTAATGTGCTGCTGATGTGTTGTCCATTAACAGTCGGACCCGCATTTGAGCCTTGTTCTTTGTAAATGCTTTGAGGGCAAATGCTCCGGCTAACAGTTCCAGACAGTTTATATGAAGGTGTTGTTCCTGGAGAGACCATCTCCCCCCTGTGGTTTGACCCATGCATGAGGCTCCCCACCCTTTGCGGGAGGCATCTGTTTCTATTATTAGGTCTGGTTCCCCTGAATCTAGGGCTTCGACATTCCAGGCTTCTAAATTGTCCCTCCACTAAATCAATTCTTCCTTTGCATGTTGGCTGAGGCTGAGTGTTGCCGAATAATCTTGGCAAGTGCTCAAGGCCTTGTTTTTGTCTATTTGTAAATATCGAAAATGAATTGGTGCAGGAAAAACTGCCTGAATGGTGGAAGTTAGGTAGCCCAACAATGGACCATTCCCCAATTAGACAAACTTTTAAATTCGAAAACAATTTTAGCACAGTTGGAAAGAGCTTTCTAAATTTAGTGAAATAGTGAAGTTTGGTTGCAAAATGTTGTAAAATGTGGAAAATATAGTCCTGTGAAGTTTGCAAGGTACAATACACAAACACAAACACGCATACACAAAACACAAACAGAAATACACAAACACAAATAGAAATACGCAAACACAAATAGAAATACACAAACACAAACACAAACACAAACACAAACACAAACACAAACACAAACACAAACACAAACACAAACACAAACACAAACACAAACACAAACACAAACACAAACACAAACACAAACACAAACACAAACACAAACACAAACACAAACACAAACACAAACACGCATACACAAAACACAAACAGAAATACACAAACACAAATAAAAATACGCAAACACAAATAGAAATACACAAACACAAACACAAACACAAACACAAACACAAACACAAACACAAACACAAACACAAACACAAACACAAACACAAACACAAACACAAACACAAACACAAACACAAACACAAACACAAACACAAACACAAACACAAACACAAACACAAACACGCATACACAAAACACACATAGAAATACACAAAACACAAACAGAAATACACGAACACAAATAGAAATACAAAAACACAAACACAAACACAAACACAAACACAAACACAAACACAAACACAAACACAAACACAAACACAAACACAAACACAAACACAAACACAAACACAAACACAAACACAAACACAAACACAAACACAAACACAAACACAAACACAAACACAAACACAAACACAAACACGCATACACAAAACACAAACAGAAATACACAAACACAAATAGAAATACGCAAACACAAATAGAAATACACAAACACAAACACAAACACGCATACACAAAACACACATAGAAATACACAAAACACAAACAGAAATACACGAACACAAATAGAAATACACGAACACAAACACGCATACACAAAACACACTAGAAAAACACAAAACACAAACAGAAATACACGAACACAAATAGAAATACACGAACACAAACACGCATACACAAAACACACTAGAAAAACACAAAACACAAACAGAAATACACGAACACAAATAGAAATACACGAACACAAACACGCATACACAAAACACACTAGAAAAACACAAAACACAAACAGAAATACACGAACACAAATAGAAATACACGAACACAAACACGCATACACAAAACACACTAGAAAAACACAAAACACAAACAGAAATACACGAACACAAATAGAAATACACGAACACAAACACGCATACACAAAACACACTAGAAAAACACAAAACACAAACAGAAATACACGAACACAAATAGAAATACACGAACACAAATAGAAACACACGAACACAAATAGAAATATACGAACACAAACAGAAATACGAAATTGGTGCGAAACTTCATGTTATTCACAGTTATTGTACTATAGTTCAAGTCTCTTAGCAGGGGGGGTTCACACTACTGCATGTATTTTTGTATTGTCCTTACCATTGATATCAAAGTCACAAACCTTTAAGTAATCAAGCTCTTAACTTATAAATAAGGTAGGTTGTAAAGTTAATTTGAATTTGAAAGTTCACAAAGTGTTGAAAAATATTTACTGTTATTATCATTTATGCACATAATATTATAGTTAACAAAATCCGTGCATATAATTATGTAAATATAATCAATAAAACCTAAAATTTTATGCAAGAATGCTGCCTTATTAAATCACAACCCTTACCTACTGCAAGTCAAAAGTTTTAAACAATAACACTTGTGTCTAGGGGAAATTCAAGGGGATATTTTGAAGCCAAATGGGCCTGTCTGCTTCTGACTGTGTGGAGAAACGTTTTATATCTCATATTAACAGCAGCATCTGTTAACCCAGTTGCCATGTTTAAACAGGCCAGATCATAGCTGGCAAAACATAACAGCCCCCACTGAGCTAACTGCATAATATATACATATAAACCAAAGGAATTACTTGCTTTGCCAAGTTCCCAGCAAGGCAGCTCTTAGTTTAATTGTCCCATAGAAAGAGTACACTTTTGGTTTAGTCATACACTTTTAATTTATTTTTAGTTGTCTAATGCCCAATGAATTTACTTGTATTAAACGACAGGGTTAATTAAATTATTTCCATAGATGTTTTGCCAGACATGTGGTAGTTCTAATAATCAAACTGCAAAATTCTGTGGAAATTGTGGGGTAGCTGTTGGTAGCTACAGGACAGAGCACCATTCTAACTCCAATTCAACTTGTGCTAATCAAACATCAAGTTCTAATTCTACTTGTTCTAATGGTAAGCAGCCACTATGTTTTCAAGAGTACATGGAATTCAGGAAAAAGTCTCAAAACCAAAGTGCAGAATTGGAATCAATGTATAAAAGAAAAACAAGTGAACGAGTAAGTGGGAGTTCAAAAAAGAAACCAAGAAAAGATGATGAAATTGTGAAGGTACTTGTATTTAATACCAAGCTTAGCTCACTAGATTGGTTAGACAGTTACATGTACCCCCAATTTTTAGTTCAGAATGTGTTTTCTTGTAGTGCACTGACTAAAATGCTAAACATTATATAAGCAAAAAAAGTTATTATTAATATATTATTAATATTTAAAAGCATCTTTTATTGATCTTTATTAATTTTCTCAAAATTTTTGCTCTACAGCTTTTTTAAAATTCAGCCAAATTAGTGTACTATGAATGCTAGCAGAACACATTTGATAAAATAAAAAAGCATAATGCCAGAACGAAAGTCAACTCCAACCTTTTTTTTGGTGACTTCTAGAAAATTTTGAACTATAAAGACATTTAAAAATACTTTCAAAATATTCAAACAGTTACGAATGTATAAGTAAGCTGCATTGCAAGTTAAGTCAGATTTTGACATGATAATTTTTTCACAACTGTTTTTCATTGATGCCATAATTAATACTCCAATATGCCCTACTTGTCAAACGGAAGACAATTTTACTTGTTAACAGGCTCTGCCACGTAATAATTTATATTATCTGAAGTGTTTTCTTATAAATGTACACTGCACACAAATGATGTCAGAAATGAAGAAAACTTGATCAGTAACCATATCAGCTGGTCTTGGTTTTACAATGTGGATGAAAACAGATTCACTGGGAAGTTAGGTCAATCATTTGGGAATAGACACTGGCTTATGGTTTAGATGATGCTAACAATTTTTGTGCATGTTATGGATTATAGATAAACATTGGTATTGCAGAGATTGATAATGATGGAAGAAATTTAAAAATTAAGAGGAGATCTCTTCTTCCTGTTGAAGTACGGAAAAGTGATAATAATGTCACTGTAAAGAACCTTGGCATAGCAAAACTATATGCTCACAATAAGCAGTTGAGAGAAAGTGAGGAGTGTGAGTGGCTCCTGTTGTATCCAGACTTTGATCCAGTGTTGAATGTGCCAGGAACGGAAAAGCCCTTCTCAGTTATGGATTACAAGGACTCCATAGGAAGACCCTTTGCTCGTGTTAACTTGTATTTATGTCGAATGTCTGAATATGAAGGTGAGAGAAAGAAGAGTAAACATGTTTTGAATGATTTCTTTTTCTTGAGCAAAATTTCATGCATTTAAATAAATAAATAAAATAGAATAGTAATAAATTAAAGGCTGCATTAGTTGTCTACCATTTTATATTTCCTAATAGTGGCAAATAATTTGGATGACGATGTTGATCGGAATGTGGTAAAGCCTGAAATTCAACAAATGCATAAAGATGTGTCTCAAGATAACATAGTGGTTGACATGTTGGCAGATGATCTTGATATTCCAGACTCTGTACTGGCTGATCTTCCTTTTGTAGATTTGGCTAATTCTGTAGAAACAGATGAATTGAGAGTTTCTGAAGGTTTGTTTATACCTGGTGGCGGGTATTTTAAACGGTCTATTGAATCTGCGTGCCTAAATAAATTTTCAATTTTACTGCCAATACAATATTTAATGCCTAATGCAAAAACTCACGGCAAATTAAAATAAACTGCAGACGGCAAATTAAAAACGAGCGGCAAATGAAACATGCACAAACTTGGTTTACTTCATATAAACTTTAATCACTACAAATTTGTTTCGCATGGTAGAGGTGATTGTCGCGTCTGATGACAATGCCTAACATTAACTAATGATAAGTAAAACTTAATATTCTCACCAAAACGTTATATTGCCCTGATACTTGTGGTCCACGGCAATATAGATATATATGCTTGTTTCCATTACTGTACTTTCTATTTCCTACCCACAACAATGGCATATCATAAAGTGTAACGAAGGTTCACACTCGTCACAAATGTACGCTAAAATTAAAGGATTGCTCTGAGAGTGAGACCGTGATATTAACGCACTTAGTATGCCACCGTCACCGATCAACGAAGTGTGTGCGTGCGTGCGTGCGTGTGTGTAAAAAATAATACTTAAATTATAACCAAAAATACGTTTTAAAAGTCTCGATAATGGCTATCAATAATGTAAAACCGTCGTTGTTCGTCGTCACCCGATCCGAACGTTGTATCCCAATAAAATTATTGTCTCCAATAAATTACTGGGATTGTTAGGGTTAGGGTCAGGGTTGGGGTTTGGGTCAGGGTTCATTTTATATGCATGAAATGACAATTCCAGTAACTATTGGAATTATCAAACGTTGTAACCAGTAATTGTATTGGGATACAACGTTCGGATCGGTTGTCGTCGTACGATTACAATAATAATGCTTCCACTTTTCATGCTTCCACTTGTGATAAACTATTTACAAAATCTTCCGCTTGCTTTAGGCTTCGACGATGTCCGTGAAAGTATGTTGGTGGAAGAGATAGAAAGAGAAACAATGGTGCAAGCGGAAGGAAACGAAAATGAACTCGCACTTGACCGAATAGATGTAACTGTCTACCGTTCTACACTTTTAAAAAGTCTGATATCAGCATTTTCTGATCCGAAAGTGTTAACTTCCAATTTGTTCGTTAAAGTTGTTGACACAAATGGCCTTGAAGAAAAAGGCGAAGCAAGAGGTGTGACCAGAGATATCATTACAGAATTTTGGCATCTCTTCTTTCAGTCTTTGGCAGTCGGTGCAACAGCTAAAGTTCCCGTGATTCGTCACGACTATCAAAAAGATCAATGGAAAGCGATTGCAAGAATATTAGTATACGGATATTGCAGGGAGGGAATATTTCCAATTTCTCTCTCCGCAGTATTTGTGGCCAGCTGTATTCTTGGCGAAGACTGCCTTTCTGACGAAATGTTGTTGCAGGCATTCACACAGTATGTATCTGAGGATGAAAAAGAAGTGATGAAGAACTGCTTGGAAAACCGTTCGAATGTTGCTCAGAATACGGAGTTGTTAGATTTGTTGAGTAGCTACAAGTGCTTTCGAGGCCCTAGCGAAGATAACATCGGAAATATATTTTCCCAACTCGCACATCAAGAGCTCATCCAGAAGCCCCGTTATGTAGCTAATTCCTGGAGTCCAGTCCTGCAATCTCTGAGAGCCCGTAGTTCATTTCAGAATGTCGCAAATATTCTTGCATTCTACGAAGATAAAAAGCCCACACCGAAGAAAGTAATAAAGATGCTGGATGCTTCTCCAGAAAATGATGCTCAACGTATTAGCCTGGAGCACTTGACGAGGTTTATCAAGTCACTTGGAAGTAATGTCGCGGCATTTCTCCAGTTTACCACCGGTGCAAGTGTCATGGTGGATGGCCAGAAATTAAAAGTGAGTTTCAATGAATTAACTGGTTTTGCCCGTCGACCAGTTGCGCATACCTGTGCTCCTATGCTCGAACTCCCGAGCACTTACCAGTGCTACAACGAGTTAGTCGAAGAATTTTCAGCAATTCTGCGAGAGAAAAGTGCCTGGGCATTCAATATTGTTTGAATCACACCAATCTATGTACAACTAACGATAGTCATTTGAGTCAAACGGTAAATGACATTGGTACCTTTGCTTAGTTTTTCCTCGTTATGGTATGGCTACATACATTGAGTATTAACTTCTCTGACTCATGAATGTTAATATTTACTGTAAACAACAGGATATGTTATAAGCATATCTTTCATTAATATTTATTATTAACTATTTATAAACTTGATATTTTATTTACGTTGAAGAAAGCATTTTAAAGGTGTCAGTTTTACGTTGCTGTTCTTCATGATATTTTATGTGCATCCATTTTACTGGCAACGTTCGAGACGTTTATTGATAAGAATAAATCTTTTCGACAACTAGTTTTCAAATGAAGAACATTCTCGTAAAACAGAAATTTAAAAAAAGTTTTCAGGTAATGACTTTTGCATTTGAAGGAAGTAAAATGTTTTCATAAAAAATCAATGTATATAGTCATTTTGTAATAAATATGCGTACAATTTTTCCTTATATACATGGAAAAAATCGATTAAGCTACTGCAAGTAGTTGTTCATACATGACCAAAGCATCTCTCCAGTTCTGAGGTGCTTGTAATTCCAAGTGATTTGCGCTGTATAAGAAATATTCTTGGTAGATATCATTGGAATCTTCTACCACACTAACAGATTGCTCTGCTTCTCGTAAATCTCTTTCGTCATAAACCTTGTGATAGTCTGTAGTACCAACAGACTCAGGTAGGTAAAATAGCTGATTAGGAATTCCAGAAACAGTATGATGCCTCGACTTTCGAACGTAATGGCAATTCCAGGACTCTTTTATCTCGTCAAGACCCTTTTCCATTAAAGGATGGAAGCAAACCACAGACACTGAAGGTGTAAGACGTTACTAGTATCCAGAATTCCGCGAGCAACAAGGTCTTTAAAAAAGTTTATCCACCAGGACGACCACGATTTGCGCAGCATAGCCCACCACGCTTCTATCCTCTGATTGCTGTGGGACGACCCATAACGATGTGCTTTTTCTCCCGAAAGTGAATCTGGGTGGTTTCTGCGCAAGAATGACTGAGCAGTTGCTATGATGCCATTTTCGGTCCCTCTGTCCGTTCTTAGAACTGTTGGGCAAAATTGAAGTTGCCTAGCGCGGCTAAAGAACAGCTTCGCCACCACACGAGGGTCGTTGTTAGATTTTACGATTTTGAGCCACAATATTCGCCGACTGAAACCATCGATACATCCGTGTATCGGGAACCCGTACGGTTTTAGTTTGTCATACCCGTCGGTATGCCAACAGTAATTTGGGCCCGGATTTAAATAATTTCTTCTCCGAAGACGGTTTGCTCGTCGAAGTCTTGATCCCTCTGGGTCAATTTCTGGAAGGATAGTTTGAACAACTAAACGTGGTACTTGTATGTCATATTTAGACTGTAATCGCCTCCACATAGCTCTGTACCCAAGCATCTGCCCACTTCCATCCAGCTCTAGTTGAATACATTCTCGTACCCGATTTTGATCTACGACATTTCCTCGCCGACGCAATCCATACTCTTTCAGTTTATTCAAAAGAGTGCCTTTTGAGAGAGTGATGTCATGAAATTTCTCTAATAGCTTAATTATCGTTTTGTACTGATAATTCTTTTTAAAATAATATCTAATGGCTTCTTCCATTTCTTTTCCAACTGCAGAATATAGACAGAGAGCTTTTAAATCTACCGTTACATTTTATGTGTCCCGTATATTTGACATTTCTGTATTTGTGCTTCGTGTATTTCTATTTGTGTCTGAGAATTCCTCTTTATGTTTTCGCAATTCTATTAACTCCATTTGTGTTCGTGTTTTCTATTTGTGTTCGTGTATTTCTATTTGTGTTCGTGTATTTCTATTTGTGTTCGTGTGTTTCTATTTGTGTTCGTGTATTTCTATTTGTGTTCGTGTATTTCTATTTGTGTTCGTGTATTTCTATTTGTGCTCGTGTATTTCTATTTGTGTTCGTGTATTTCTATTTGTGTTCGTGTATTTCTATTTGTGTTCGTGTGTTTCTATTTGTGTTCGTGTATTTCTATTTGTGTTCGTGTATTTCTATTTGTGTTCGTGTATTTCTATTTGTGCTCGTGTATTTCTATTTGTGTTCGTGTATTTCTATTTGTGTTCGTGTATTTCTATTTGTGTTTGTGTATTTCTATTTGTGTTTGCGTATTTCTATTTGTGTTTGTGTATTTCTGTTTGTGTTTTGTGTATTTCTATTTGTGTTTTGTGCATGCGTGTTTGTGTTTTGTGTATTTCTATTTGTGTTTTGTGCATGCGCGTTTGTGTTTGCGTATTGTACCTCTGGGCCACCGTAGAAAAGCGTTACCACTATGGAGAAATGTGGTAACGCTTTTTCCCGCGTGATACAAAAGTATACAAAATTCGCAAAACTTTACATTACTATATTTTCGACATTTCGATATTTTCGACAACCAAATTTCACAATTTCACTAAATTTAGGAAACCCTTTCCAACTGTGCTAAAATTGCTTTCAAATTTAAAAGTTTGTGTAATTGGGGAATGGTCCATTGGGAAAGTTGTTGTATTAAGGCCAGTGGATTGTCTAGAATTGACTGGCATGTCTTTTTGGCTTTCTTTATCTTCTCCTTTGGAAGAGATAAAGTCAAAGTTTTTGAGTTTACTAGAAACCCCAGAAATTCTATTGTTGTTGAAGGTATTAGAACTGACTTCTGGTAATTCACAGAGAACCCCAGACTTTCCAGGAGATTTATAATTGTTGTTGCATGACATTTGGCCATCTCTTGAGTCTGGGCCATAATCAGCATGTCGTTTAGATAAATTACAATGCCCCAATATCCCAACTGGTGCAATAGTCCTACTACCGGTTTCATTATCTTGGTGAAAACCCGCGGACTGAAGCAAGTCCGAATGGAAGGCAAGCAAACTCGTAAAGAGTCTCCTTCCAAAGAAACCTCAGAAATTTCTGGTGATTTACCGACCGTGAAGTAGGCACCCTTCAAATCTATTTTTGACCAGATAGTCGTCTTTTTTAAAAGATCGCGTAGCATGTGAATATTCTCCATTTTGAAGTGCTCGTACTTCACGAATTGATTTAAAAGCTTTAAATTTATGACTGGTATCTGACGACCCCCCTTTTTGGGGAAAAGGAATAGGTTGCTGACAAACCCATCTTGTCTCTGCCCCACTGGAACTGGATGACCTGTTTTGTCAATAAATCTTGAACTTCGTTCTCTATTAAATTGCTTTCTGCCTGAGTGTGTGTAATGCCATGAGGATGCCTTGTCTGATAGGGGGGACTTGTGAAGTCTATGTGATAACCTTCTATAGCGAAATGAGCGAAATAAAATGGCGAAGAAGCTGGGCGCGCAAAGGATTTTTTTGGAGGGGCGTGACGCTGTTATTATGTTTTCTACAGTTAAAGTTATTCTTTGTATCGCTATTTTGAGTGAAATAAAGTGGTATTACATTGTTATATCGAGACGACTGATCTGAAACATAATCCAGGGTGGATTGTATTTCCCTTTTACGATCTTTCTTGGAATATACTCATCAGCCATCGCGAGGAAAGTCCAGTCGTCGTTAATGTCCGAGGTGCTATTGGAGCGTGTGAATTCGAAATCATTGTTCATCAAGTTACGGTTCATTTCTTCAAAGTTTGCACGTCCGTAGTCGTAACCGGTCTTTTTAGTTTCTGAGCAGGTGTTAGTGTAACTTGCAAGTCGAACAATGCGCATTTGTGGTCAGAAAACAATTTTAGTGTGTATGGATCTATTACTTCAATGTTGTTAATATTATCTATTAGTAGAATCATACTAGTATACTATTGCAAATGCTGTAATTTGATTGGTTACTCTACTCGCTATCTATTCCTCGATAGATAGCGAGTAGCGAAACAATCATCTTCCTATAGAGATTTCTTTTAAAAAAATTGCTTAAAAATCAAATTTTTTGTTGAATATTCCATGTTTGACCTCTGATTCTACTAAAACAATTAGATTACTCGCTCCTGATTTCCATGCGGTGATAGTTGATTCGGGCTTCGCCCTCATCAACTATCCCCGCATAGAAATCTCGAGCTCGTAATCTAATTGTTAATTATAACAAATATTATCTGAGTACTCCACCACCCGTTCCACATTTACGATCGACACGGAAAACATTGTAATCTCGAGGTAGAATTTCTCGGTCAAAATGTTTCTCTGATAGCCATGTTTCGGTAAGGAAAACCACGTCTATGCTCTCAGAATATATAAAATCTTGAAGATTTGAATTATTTGATATAACCTCCCCGTTGGTTTCCTTATGTGAACGAAACAAACTTCGTGTATTCCAATATAAAGGCCGAGTTGGTTTACCAGTGGGCCGAGTTGATCTTAAATATTGGGCCGAGTTGGTTATATAATGAGCCGAGTTGACTGTAAAGCCGTTCTATTTTGTGGCAGCCCATGTTGGGAGAAAAATATAACCTATTTTGTATTAATAGTCGACATAAGACAACACAAGTATACAAAACATATATCGAATGCAACTGTTTAGTGAAATGCATTAAGAATATAAAAAACTGTCATTCAAAACGCCTTATTTCTTACAATATACGTCATTTTACTCGAGGGCATCGTGTGCATCAAATTCTTCGTCAAACAAACATTGGTAAAGAGCAGGTTGGTTTAACGCACTGAATTTTCCATCAGGTTGCTGTAGGTCTGGTTGCTTGCTGTTTACCAGATGCTCAAAAAGGGATAGAGTATCTCCAAACAAGACATCACTGGATTGTAATTTTTCCTTGAATGAATTTGTGCTGTTGCGCAGAAGAACTGGGATATCAAACCGTTTTGTATTATGCCCAAGCATAACTGTGCAAATGTTCTGATCTGTCAATCTCTGAACAATGGATCAAAGATTCCAAAAAAACGAGTGAAACGAGACAAAAGTTCATCCAAAGTAAGTGTTTCTAGTTGTTGTGTTTCTTTTAAGAGTGTTCGTTGACCATTTACTATTTTGACTGAAAGTTTATTAACCCTTGAGGCATATTTATCAATTTGTTTGACTGGCAAGGCATATTCAGAAAAGGAGCTTCTACCGGATTGATCCACTGCTGATAGTTGGCATATCTCTGCAGCTCTACCCGTTGTGTTTGTTTCCAAGTCAAATATCACAAAATTATAAAATGTATTTTGGTCATATGCCACATTAGTGCATACTGGTCTGGATGTGAATGGTGAGACTGTACTTTCATACATCATTAATGTTTCTTCTGAAATATCAGAAAGACCATGCACATCTTCAGTGGTGCTCTCATGAGGTGATGTTACATTCATGCCCTGAATAAGCCCAACACTAGTTTGATATGTTGTTCCTTCTTGTTTTTCCTTTCTAGCAGTATTGGAAATTCGTCTGGAATGAAGTTCATTCCTTCTCTTTTTGAATTTAATGTTACTTTTTCGAATGCTGTCATGACATCTTTTTCTATCCATTTTTAGGTTATGTCCAGTGCAATTTCTTCCTGGCTCGATACCCAATGCTTCCAGAGTCCTATCTACATATTGGTGACCAATGTTGGTTTGGGCGACAGCACATACTACCCTAAAGTCATTGCTCTCACTGCCACCGTAACATCGAATCTTTGGTGCTTTGCTTCCAACAACACTGTTAAAAGACTCATTTCTCTGTGAATTTGCAGCTGGGGCAAGTTTTTTAACCATTTCATCATTGTAGTACTGGCTGAACAATTCCTCCAAGGCATCTTGCAATGCATCACCTTGTAAATCTTTGCCATAGGGGAGATAGGTATGCCTATATCCGGTTGCATCCTGCTTATACCCGCACCATTGTTCATCACAGTTGTTATGCTTCCCAAAAGCATGTGGCACAATTGCTTTCAATGACATCTGTATTAATTTGGGATTTTCTTTGTTTTGATTAATTGCAATAGAGAAACATTTCACCAAGTATTCTATAACTTTTTGTGACAATGGAGAACAATTTAAAAACTTTTCACTTTTGCTAAGATTGCATAGCTGCGTTGTCAGTGAACGCTTTATGTGAACAATATCACTGAATTTTTCAACCCCATATGGCACTTGCTGGTGAATATAACACTCAGTTGTGGAATCTTCATCACCTGTGTAGATTGAGTACTTGATTTGGTGCTTTGGTGCATTTTGGAAAAGCTCAACCGCTGACAAAGGCTCCATGGACTTGGAGGATCCTGCATGGTTCATACGACAATCATGGTGAGGTGGATCAGTGTTGTTCTGCTTGGCATACTGGCAAGTTCTGCATGTTTTGTTTCTTGTAGTATAGTCCAATACTTTTCCTGTGTGTAACCCCATCACTGCACCTTGACCAGTATTGGAATTGTATCCCTTACCACGTTTCTGCCACCCCATATCATAAGAGCAAGAAACAGGTATCAGATAGTTCTCATCTGGTGTGGCTCCGGTAGAAACGGCATGAACTTTTTCAGAGGTTATGATTTGCTGACATGTTACCTTTGCTATGGACTCTACTGCAGTACTAGCTTTTCGTTCACGAGTTTTAAAGGAAGCTCGACTCATTGTTGGGACGTTCATTGTTGCCAAAATTCCATCCAAATGGGTCTGCCCAACACCAGTATGGAGGCATGCCAATGCAGCTCTTGAGTTTATATCATATGCTTGTGGACCACTTTTTCCAGTTTTATGCTGATAAGATGTTTGCACTGTGTTATTCTGATTGCAAAACTGGCATTTAATTATGAGTTGGCTGGCCAGACCAAAATGTTTTTCTGTTACAACATTAGCTATTGAGAGTGGACCTGAATTAAAATGGTAAGAATGATCAATTTAAAAGACAGTTTGAATCATGCCATATGTTGAAATTTAAAAGTGATTTTTATCAGCAAAATATTTTATGTTGTATTAAATTTGTTTCAAGCTGCCAACAAATTGATCATGAATAAAATTAAAGCAAGAAAATATTGAAAAAACCCAGTTTTGAATGTGTGGGAAATATCCCAATGTAGTCATTTCTATTATTTCAAAGCTTTCTATTCATAAATTATTGCCAGTGATGAATATCCAAGCTTACAGGTTGAAAGCTTGGCAATAATAAACTTATGCGGTTTTTCCACAAAAGTAAACTGATACTGATGTTCACCATGCAAACAACATATGTAGTATTGTTGAACACAGAACAGTGTGATTATTTTTAATTATGTTGCACTGAATATTATGTAATTTATTGTTAACAACCACTAGTTTATTCCTAGATACAGCTAAAATAAAACTGTAAATATTGAAAAAAAAGGAAATATTTATATCTCCAGCTTTCAACAATATTTACCTTTTTTACAAAACTCGCAATTTTTTAATCCTCGCAAAATATCTATATCAACAATGCGGGCCCCATGTGGTTCATTTTTCTTAATTTCTTCATTTTTATGTTTGAAAAAGGCATGTTTTTAGAAAATTTATGAAAATAGGGAATAATATTTAAAATATGAAACTACGGACTTCGACACATACCTGTGTTGCTCTCGTAAGGCGCTTC
Source organism: Muricea muricata (assembly GCA_963855995.1). Classification (NCBI taxonomy): domain Eukaryota; kingdom Metazoa; phylum Cnidaria; class Anthozoa; order Malacalcyonacea; family Plexauridae; genus Muricea; species Muricea muricata. The sequence goes on along the minus strand of OY979729.1, from coordinate 4,994,900 downwards.
TCGAAAACGTTTTGTTCTTCTTCCGGGTTTATATTCGCCAAAGAACGCTTTTTAGAAGTTTAGCCGTTTGGTTACTGTGTCTTGCGTAAACAGTCCCAAATTTGCCAGATGAAAGCCGATTACTAAATTTGGCTGCCATATTTGTTTTGAAAATTTAGCTTGGTATTTAAAAATCCCGCGCCGATCCCGCAAGCTTCGCGCACACCACGCATAATTTTTCCCGCCTCCACGAAATTTCCACGCATTCGAAATATTTCGATACCAGTCTCCCATATTTAGGTAATTATAGGGAGCCACCTTAATTGGTTTTTGGAATCCTCGTTCTCACTGTGACCTCTGAACGGTAATAATTTAACGGTAATTGTCGTGCAAACAACCTTAAGACATTCATTATTCTTTCAATCACAGAGCATCTACGTTTAACCTAAGTGATAAAAGAGGTTGCTTTTTTTGGTGTTCATATATATATTCCTCAAATAATTTATCAAACTTCTCACAGAATTGCAATACCGTTATTACACACTACAATCTGCCTAGCAGATTCTTGTATCTTGGCCTCTTCGTTTGTTTGTCGGTGAATAGGTACTTGTTTTAACCAAGTTGAATGAGCTACAGCATGTCGATGGCCATCACTTCGTTGGTGTTTTATGAACGCCTCTGTTTTCTTCCAATTTGAGAATCCGCCAGTGATAAAAGACTTTTCAGACTTACTGACTTACTACACAGCTAAAAACATAACTACAGTACAGTATATTGTGCAAAGCATATAAATGTTGCAGATTAACTGAATAACACGACGGCTAAAAAGCGAAAGAGTTTCCGTTAATAATGGTTCCTACATTCACCGCAATTTAAAAGTACGTAAGTACATATTGCAAACAAAGGATACGACACCATCACGGGTTTTCTAGGCTGAAAATAATCTTACCTGGCGATTGAATGTGCGACATTAGAAACAAAACGCTTTATCCGTCTTCTTGGAGTACTCGATCCAGTTAAACCTTTTATACCATGCTGTCAGGAATTTCCTAGCTTTCATGTTTTTTGGAAAGGCTAGATCTTTTGGTTGACTGGGACCCTGCGCAATTTCATGATTTGTTGCTGCTCGATCGGAAGGCATAGGTGACGACGGATCATAGTCATAATCACTAAGATCAAATGACTGCGATGGCGCCTTGCCTATATTTTGAATCACACACTACACACAGTGTCAGAGTTACACTGATTTAGTTTGATATTACAGTAATGAATTTACTTGACGATACTTTGATTTATGTTGTAGTCAAACTGCTGTACCCTCGAGGTTCGAGACAAAAAGAGATAAAATTAGCTCATACATATGTATAACCATTGGGTCAACAGAAGCTCGTCGCCATGTTTTATTTGCTTGACACAGTAGCCCATTATCTATTGTAAGATATCGGTCAACGTAATTTTTACCGATAATGCGCCGACCATATGACTTTTGTGACATTCAACTGCAAGTCCAGAAAAAAACAACTCAATGCTGGAAAACAGTGACAATGGATCGAACTTTGTGGCAGGCAATCGGATCTTAAAGGAAGAATTTCAGAAGATAAAGTGTGACGAAGTACAGTCCAAGATTCACCATGGTCTACGAGCAAAAGAAGTGGAGTAGCACTTCATCCCACTTTTGGCCAGTCATAGCGGTGAAATTTGGGAACGAATGATACGTTCGATTCATCGAATACTCTCGGCGGTAATGAACCAGAAAGTGGTCGATGACGAAGATCTTTCTTATCGAGGTCGAAAGAATCTTGAATGATCGCCCCCTTCTTCGGAACGAGGATCCATTAACTCCAAGTAAACTTCTTCTTTTGCACTCTAATTCGTGCGTACCGCCAGGTATATTCGTCGACGGTGACCGTTACAACAAACGTTGGCGTTAAGCCCAGCTTCTCGCGAATACCTTCTCGAAGCGTTGGCTTGAAGAGTACCTTCCTACTTTGCAACGCCGTCAAAGATGGCTCCCACCAAAGAGAAACCTACCGGTCAAGAATCTCGGGTGAGGATTTGTATCAAAGACACATATTTTGCGTTTCCTCGTTTCCGTTGGATGAGCTCGCAGGCTTTGGAACCTACAACATTTCTAAGAGAAAATAATTGTCCCCAATTTCAAAACAGCATTGCCACAAGTAACTTTATTAAACTTATGAAGAATCTTTTCGATATACTAAATCCCAAAAGTCAGTTTGGCAGGCAGTTCAAACCCCCCATAACAACTGAAAATTATGATGAAAGATATACCTACTTAAAAGATGGTATAGCACCACTATCATTTTTAACTGACCTTAATGGCTTAAAGATCCATCATGGTCCACGAAAGACCTTTATTCAAGGCTTTGCAATACCTGCAAACTCCATTTTGGCAATCAGCAAAGATCTTTTAGTTAGAACACACAAGCCATGCAGTTATATTTTAACATACAGATTCTCTCAGGATCCACGGGAAATGTTTTTCAGTAAAATTCGAGGACGATTGGGCTGGAATAATAATCCTAACGCCCTACAGTTTAAATACGCATTAAGGGCTTTGCTTCTTCAGGTAAAAAGTCTACTAACTGCAAATTGTACCAAAGTGAAACATGACCATGATTACAATACCATACATTCCTGATGAACAAGACAGACAAGTTGCAGACATGTTTGTAACATCCATTGCATGGAGTCCTGACGTGCTATTCTATATATCAGGATTCATAGCTAACAAGTTATGTAAGACTGTGAAATGCCCCAACTGTCCAGCAGCATTGTTTGAACCACCAGACAAAATTCAACAGCATTGCAAACCACTTCCCTTTTATCTTGCAAACGATCAGGTAAACTATTTATTCCATCCTCTTCTGTCGTCAGAGTGGTGACATCAACTAATAATTTTGCATCACTAGAGAAAAGAAAAACTGACAAGATATTTTGTGATGTTCTTTAAGCAACTAAATCCTGTACATTTGACAATTTTTTTGAACATTCTCGGCAGTGCCATACTTTGTATCACGATATGGGAGATGACCATACTTCTATACTTACAAAGCATATTGTGAATTGTTATCTAACTGTTTATACTGAACGTGTTATTAAAGAAAACAAAGCCTCTAAAAGGCATGCACTTACCAAGCAGATTTTATTTTACAGTGAGTAATTAAGCTCACTGTTTGCAAAGTTCCCAAAACATCCTGGGTTACACTAGGTAGCACAAAAACACGGAGTGCTGGGCGGCGGTTAAATAACCTGGCCACCCAAAGTACATAATACTTGTACTGAACCATGAACGATTGTTTCGAAAACGACGTGGTTCTTGTTTAATACTCAACTGAAGCAGGTCAGTACATCTTAAATTTTTAAGTTTAGTAATCATTTTGTAAATTAAATCAAAAATTTAACTTTATTATTTTACAATTGTTGCTGTAACTTCACGACGATGAATCTTGGTCAGCCTACAGCACCTCTAACATAAATATATATTTTCAAACCATCGCATTCAGATGGGCGTAGTAACACACGAGAAAAATAATTTTTGCGTAAAATACTCATACTTAACTGCATGTGAACGCCGTTTTGAAGGAGGCTAGCTACTGTGACTTTAAATGGCTTCCACGAGTTGTAACGGCAGGTCACACGATCATTTCAGTAACACTTTAACTTGGAGGCCACTGTCGACAATAGCAATAAATTAAACACTAATAGTTTGTGCTCTAGGTACAAAAATTTGTAATGACTTTCATGTGTTAAGAACGTCGCTTTTGTAATCATTCTGTGATCGTGGTATTGTGACAATGTTATGGAATGATTGTTGAAGTAACAGTGGCGAATACAAGTACAGTCAATAGCAAAACGTGGCAAAAACTGTTACAAAATAACAATTATGTGGTTGATTTACGTATAACAGTCCAAGTAAAATCATGTTCTATTTGGAACGCCATCCATCGACAACTGCGTCAAACGGAAAATGCTACAGACCAGCATGAACATCTCGTAACTTTATATTCCACCTAAGTTACCTAAGTTTAAAGACTGACCATTATTTTTTTTGCTAAAACTTCGTGTTCAATGGGATGCGTTGTTTTGTTCCTTGAATAAAAATATCAACTGTTTCATAAATACAACAGCTCGGCGAGATATTGCAAGAAACCACACAAACTGTAGCGTGAAGAGGGCCAAACAGCTGATGTTACAAAGCAATGGTATTTTGAACGGAACCTCCCACATGTAGAGGTCCGAGTGTTTGGCGTAGCCGTAATACATGAAAGGAAAGACGAGAATTCGACCGATGAAAAACGAGATTGCCAATAAAAATCCATTGACTTTGAAGATAATATTTCTTTGCATGTGCAACTAAAATATAGAAACAAGTAATTAATGAAACAATCGTTATCGCACATGCAGGATGGATAGAGTTTCCTTTAAAAAAACCTGAAATCAAAATTTAAGCTCATAATCAGCAAAACGCCAGGCTTCAGTGCAAACCAAAATTTGAAACGTAGCATATAATTATTTAAGGTTTGCTTACGAAAGACTGCATGGAATTGTTACTAAAAACACCGATTTTCGCACTGGAATTTGGCATCCATTAGTGGCTTCGATGTTCGGCTAAATTAATCCAACAACATCCTGTTTATCTTTTATAGCATCTATGATCACGTCTCCTCGATGTTCTTATATTCTATCATTACTATTCGACTTTCATTATTTATTGATCACTGTTATTCTGTACTCACTTTTTGAAGTATTGCATGGATGGATAAAAATGGTGTGCTCATTTCAGCTGAATAAATACAGCCAACAAAGAAATCACCAAGACCTCGTCTGTAAAACTATTAATATACAAAATAGAAGATATTACATGAAGATATGGATTTTATCTGCGAGTAGTAAAAACAATATCCTACGAATAAGCGCATCGAAATGCAATTATCCCTGATCTCGGGAGGGCGGCTTCAAAATCTCCCTGTATATCAATTTTAAAACTCCGGCCAAATGAGGATGGGAGTTGCAACTGTCAGTCGCGTTTGACCACCAATTCTTGTGCACTTCATTCAACTCTCATCAACTTTAAGCTGGTTCATATTTGAGTTGATGAGAGATTAAATTCATTGGAACGGTCATGAGAGTTGAGGAGAGAAGAATTTAAGACATAAATAATATTCTAAACCTTTCATAAATAAGAAGAAACTCATGCGAGACAGCATAGACAATCAAAGGAAGGACTAGAAACGCTGGACAAAACGCTATGATGCGAACGCGAACTGAGTAGTACGGGCTAGCACGTAGAAATTTATCAGTCACCCTGACAGCCGGCATTTAAAAATATGAAAAAATGTAGATTTTGTATATTTTTTCGGGGTTTTTTATTAATAAACGCAAAGATAAAATATTTTAAATTTGGGTGGATTGAAACAAGAGAATATATCCCAAGGTGAGTACGAATATATTTTTTTATTTTTTCTATAACATGCAATCATCATAACATCGATCGATTTTTTACTGCCTTCACAAAAAAAAAATACGCACGTATATGTAACTATTTTTTCGAACCCTAGAACTTGGCAAGAAAGCTACCATTTGTCTCCTAAAGCATATAGTCATGCTCTCACGTGTAATATTGATTACACTAGAACATTAACAAATCCCCATAAAATACAAACTTTGAAATAAATATCGCTCTTTTAACAGCTCATCATGCGCGACTACGAAAAGCTGTAAATTTTGTTGTCCGAATCCGAACCCTATAATTTACTATAGCTTTAAAATAGTTTAGCATTTCAAAGTTAAATAGTTTGAGCAAGAATAGGCGAATGAGCAAAACAAACTAAAAAAAACTGAATGCATGCGTACTGTATTTAACACCACCAACGTCGCCATGCACTTTTTTATCGACTTCGAGCCCTGTAACTATAGTTTTAAAACATTTCGAGTTTTGAAAATTATATATTTTGAACAAGAACAGACTACAGTAATGAGTTCCACTATCGCCTTTTTAAACTTATTTTTGCGTTAATAAGGCCAAAAATCGTCTATGGTTGTGCGTGCTATATTTTAAAACTCTAGTTACAGGGTTCGAAGTCGATATTAAACAAAAGTGGCGACGTTCGTGTTGTTAAATAAATTACGCACGCATTCAGTTATATTTTTTGAGCTTGTTTTTCAAATAATACATTTAATGAAGCATTGATGGAATTCATTTGCCTGTTCTTGCTCAAATTATGCAACTTTGAAATGCTAAACTATCTTAAAGCTACAGTTATAGGGTTCGGATTCGGAACAGCAAAATTGACGGCTTTCGTAGTCGCGCAGCATGACCTGTTAAAAAGAGCTATATTTATTACAAAATTTGTATTTTATGCGGATTTGTTAATGTTCTAGTTGAATCAATATTACATTTGAGAGCATAACTATATGGTTTAGGAGACAAGTGACTGCTTTCTGGCCAAGTTCCGGGATTCGAAAGATCTTTGCGTTTATTGTTAACAAAAATGAAAAATATACAAAATCTACATACGTGAAAAAGCATAGTAGCCCAGTAAATAAATCAATCTTGTACATAATTTGAACATCCATGTCGAGACATTATTTTTGGGGAACTTGGATTCAAACTATCGCTGTTGGTGCAATTCTTATTTTTGTCTGCACTTCTATGGCTTATCTTTGAAATCAAAATCTGGTTCGTATGTCTAGGAAGCGAGAAGTAATCTGCCTGGAAATGTTTGTATTAGTTCCGAGCTTGCATTTTTGCAGACCAAGCAATGTTGCGTCTGGATTTGTACACGCGATGTTACTCAAATAAAGCTCAACAAACCAACAAACGTCACCATTTAATGGCATTCAGGATAAACCATAAGAACACACATCTTCTACTTTACATTTTATTGAGTGATAATGTCGCGACAAATCCAGGGCCTGTAACTCGGAACAATAACATATGTCGACCTTTCAGCGTATTTTGCCAAAACGTCAGAAGTCTAAAGTCTACTTACTGGGAGGAAAGGCAGAACTCAAAGGATAATAAGCCGTCTTGGTTTCACGACATTGTTTCAACCAATCAATTTGACGTTATAGCCTTGACGGAGACATGGCTTGACAACCATGAGCTGTTGATATGACATGATAGGGAGAACAAACGTGGCGATGGTGCTGGTGTTGTCATTGCTATTAAGGACACGATCAAATCCGACCAGTTTAAATTCACCTCCGCTTCATTGGAAATTGGTGGCACTGTTTTAAACTCTTTGTCTAGTAAAGTCTTGGTTTGTGTATGATATCGTCCTCCTAATGCCGGTCCTGATTTTCTTCAAGAATTTAGACGTTTTCTCAAGTGTGCAAATGCATCTCGTATATCGGTGACTTTAACTATCCTTCGATTCAATGGTTCGATGGTTTAGGCTTTTCGGACATTTCAGCTGATGTTACAAGGTGTTAGTTTATAATCTGTGACAAGTGTGAGTCTACAAGTTAAATCGACTGACGTCATTGTTACATGATCTAGCAACTAGAATAGCAATTTAGTTAATGTTTAATTTAGATAGAAAACAGTCCATGCATAAAACAGAGTGTGTCAAAGTACACGAGAGAGTTAGTGTTACGCTGTTGAAGAGAGAGCATCTCAGTCTCAGACGAAGTCAGATAAATATATATAAATTGTATAACCTAAGAGTTGAATAACTGAATAAAAGTTTGGAGTCTATAACGACCTATCTGTATTGGTATTCCCTCACAACTGGCAAGAAGTAACCTGTATGGTACGAGGTAACATTTGGCAACCCCGGCAGGATTGCCAAAGAAGGGAAACATGTCTTTGACCATGGTTCGGTGCGAAGAGACACATGAGGGAGAACCCAAGACGCTGAAAGTGACGACGCACACGAGGTTAGATCGTTTTCAGTTGCTTTAGATAAGCAAACGCACGCTTTTAAAGAAGAGTGATTTCCCACGTGTTTGTGAACATTGTTGATTTGAAAGGTATACGCGCTTGTTGTTTTACAATTAGTTTATTTGTAATTTGGTGAACATTCAATAAGTATGGCCGAACTTGAAACTTTACAATTGGAACTAGAGTCGTTACTATACGCAAAAAACGAAGAGGAACTAAAACAATTCGCGACATTGTTTGAAATAGATAAAGACATTTCAACGAAAAACAAGTTTTTCATTTTAAAAACAATTCAAAAGTCTCTTGACGAACGAGTAAACGCAGAAGGCGAGGAAATTCAAAAAGCTACTTGGTTCAAAGAGACAATAGCAAAGATAAAATCTAGTGCCGGAAACCAAGATAGTCAGCCTAGCGAGCTAGACGCACTAAAGAAGGAAATAGAGGCATTAAAAGAGAAACAACAAACAGAAATGAATACTTTGCTGTCAAAACTAGCCGATGTTCCCACAAGCACGGAAGCTACAACACCCACACATAAGATAAACGATTCAACTGAAACACCCACAAAACCCAAGGATTGCATGAAAACGGAAGACCTTTCAAATTCTTCATTTCTGCGTCGCGAGTTTAAAATTTCCGGGCAAATTGGTGAACCGGGTCAAGCAAACAAACTGACATTCGTTTTTTTTGACTCATCAAATTGACTCTGGTATAAAGCGTGGTTATAAAGAAACCGAAATTGTTGACGCAGTGATTCGCGCTATTTCTTTACATAGCAGTTTAAGAAGTTATGTAGAGACTCTAAAAGATCTATCTCTGCCAAAACTGAGAAAAATCCCACGTGTTCATTGACGTGAGAAGTCTGCGTCCGAACTCTACCAAAATCTAGCAACCATATTTCAAGAACCAAAAGAAACCTCTCAACAATTTCTTTTGCGCTCCCTTGACTTACGCAGTAAGGTTGGGTTTGCAAGTAAAGAGTCAGACTGTGAAGTTCAGTATGGCGAACTTCTGATTCAAAAAACCTTTATGAAGTCCTTCGAGACAGGGTTAAGAGATGATATTTTAGAAGCAAATCTAAGGCCTATCCTGCGTTTATATATATCCGGATTAACCGATGAAGATTTAATGCGACATGTCAATGAGCTGGCATCTCACCAGGCCGAACGTCAGAGCAAGCTTGCATGTGAGAGGCGCTCTGCCAAAATTAGTGCATGTGAAGTGGACGGTGCGGAAATTAAAGATCGCAAAAATGGCGGTGAAAATAAGATTTTGGCGGAGATACGCGAGATAAAGTCCGATCTTGCAAGTTTAAAAAAACAGGCTCGCGACAGTTTGTCTGGTAATCGAGAAGTGTCATCAGAGGACCGGACGTCCTCGAAGAAAAGTCGACGACGTGGTTGGGGGTGTAGTGCATGTAAAGAGCGAAGAGTCGGTCCCAGGTGCCAACATTGTTTTTCGTGCGGAGAGTTTGGTCATATTGCGTCAGAGTGTGCGAAGAACTCGAAGCGTTCGGGAAACGACTGCCGGGAACCCCGCCGTCGGGACAGGGTCTAGCCGGGGAATTAACATCCCGTCAGTGTAATCATTGTTTAAAGTCTCTAAATGGAAACTTTTGGCGCTGCAAATGCTGCAAATTAGTTAATTACTGCAATAGAAATTATCAGAAATCTGATTGGCCTCACCATAAGGCATTATGTACAACTATTAGTCATAGAGAATTTAAACACGCCGAAACGTCACAAGATAACCGGCAGGAGATTTTCATGAGTCACCTTACACCTAAGGAACATGAGAAACTAATCAAATTAGTCGGTCGAAGATGTGTTGCCAGGGGGAAATTAAACGGGAAAACAGTAGAAATTCTGTGGGACACTGGAGCTCAAGTATCCATAATTTCAAAAGCGTTTTTGCAAGAGAATTTCCCAGACTGTAAGATTAAAGACGTGGACGAGTTACTAAGTTGTGACCTGGCACTGACGGCTGCTAATGGGAGTACTATCCCTTACGAGGGGTGGGTTAAGTTAAACTTTCAAGTTGGTGAATCTAAGAGCGCGTTTCCTGTACTATTTCTAGTTGCAAACGAAATTGTAGAACTACCGTTGGCTATAACGTAATTGAACATCTAATAAACTCTTAATGAACTAGAGTGTGATGGTATTTCGTCTAGTTTTATCAGTATGGGTGTGTCACAGGCTCCTGCTCTTATTGAGTTCATAAACAGTGTAACCCGAGATGAACTTTGCCCTATCAAAACTCGCAAAAGTGACGCCATTTTACCACGAGAACAATTGGTCAAAATATCTTGTAGAGTGAACACGGATCCGCTTGGGAAGTCTACCCCAGTCCTTTTTGAAGCTGATGAACACGGCCAGTGACCATCAGGGGTGGAAGTACCTGATACCCTTCTCATGGTAAAGGGGGGCAAATCAAGCCGAGTCGACATAGAAGTCCGTAACACAACACGACATGACATTAAACTTAGAGGTCGTACAGTCCTAGGTCGTCTTCAGCTTGCTCAGTCAGTAGTCCCAGCGGATGTAAGATTAAAGGACGAGTCCGAAAACACTCAACAACCGCAAAACCAGCACGAACCACGTGACCACAGAACAACCCAAAGTCCAGATGTTCCACTGATAGAATTACCTAATCATTTGAAGAGTGTAGACTTAGGATGACCAACAAGTAAACAACGGCAACTTGCCTCTCAACTTCTTCTTGAAGAAGCTGACGCATTTGCGCAAAACGACGACGATATTGGCTCAATCCCCGACCTTCAAATGAACATACAGCTCAACGATACAACACCCGTTCAGAAGAATTACGTTGCTGTTCCTCGACCTCTTTATCGAGAAGTCAAAGCATATATAGAAGACCTATTAAACCGGAACTTTATCCGAAAATCTAAATCATCTTACAGCTCCCCAGTCGTTTGTGTACGGAAAAAAGACCAAAGCCTGAGGCTCTGCGTTGATTACCGGGAACTGAACCGAAAAACACACGTCGATAGCCACCCAATTCCGAGAATTCAAGAAACGCTGGACAATCTTGAAGGAAGCTCTTGGTTCTCTGTCCTTGACCAAGGAAAAGCCTACCACCAGGGTTTCTTAACGCCAGAGAGTCAACCTCTCACCGCGTTTATCACACCTTGGGGATTGTACGAATGGATTCGGATTCCATTAGGCCTTTCAAACGCTCCAGCTTCCTTCCAACGCTTTATGGAATTCTGTTTGGGTGATCTTCGAGACGAAATCTGTATCCCGTACCTCGACGACATCATCGTGTTCAGCTCCACTTTTGAAGACCATATTGAGCACTTACGAACAGTTTTTCAACGATTGAAGAAATATGGTGTCAAACTAAAACCAAAGAAATGCACGATGTTTAAGAGGGAAGTTGTGTTCCTAGGAAGAGTTGTTTCAGCACAGGGATATAAGCTTGATCCATCAACCATGGCCCGAATATTACGCCTGAAAGATACAGCACCTAAGATCGTGAACGAAGTACGCAAATTAATGGGTTTCCTGAATTACTACCGACGTTATATAGAGAATTTTTCAAGGATTGCTAAGCCTATCTACAACCTTGCGAAAACGCACGTGGACGTCGACGCACCAGTCTGCATTAGAAAAGTTAATCAAATGCCTCGTAAGCGCACCCGTCATGGCCTATCCAGAACCTCGAAGTCCGTACGTACTTCACACGGATGCATCAGAAGGCGGATTGGGAGCTGCCCTCTATCAAGAGCAGAACGAAATTTTGCGAGTTATTGCTTACGGATCACAAACTTTAACACCAGCAGAGAAAAATTACCATCTACACTCTGGCAAACTGGAATTTCTCGCCTTGAAATGGGCCATCTGTGAACAGTTTAGAGATTACCTGTACTACGCTCCGAGTTTTGTCGTTTACACAGAAAATAACCCGTTAACCTACGTGCTATCGTCAGCGAAACTGAACGCAAGTGGACTTTGCTGGATAGGAGAGTTAGCTGATTTCAACTTTACAATACGCTATCATCCTGGAAAAACCAACGTTGATGCAGATACCTATGGTATCATGTACAGAAGAAATGCTTCAAGAGGAATTACGAGCGGTCATTCAGTCGATTCAGCTTCAAGATAACGGTCAGGTGAACTGGATTTCATCTCTCACTTCCGATCAAAGCGTGCTACACGACGGCGTCCTGAAACCCACCCTTAACACTATACAAACGCTCGACATGGCTGACGTCCGACAGGCTCAGATCGACGATCCCATCACTGGAAAAGTCTATCAGTTTGTACACAGCAGAGTACGGCCAACAACCGCGAAAACTGCAGGCGAATCACCTGATGTTATACTTCTTCTTCACGAGTGGCTCAAGTTGTACATTGGCAAAGATGGCGTGTTATGGCGAAGGAATGGCGACCAAGATCAGATTGTTCTGCCCAGTAACTACCGTACAACCGTTCTAGTGGAATTGCACGACAACATGGCTCATCTAGGGAGTGAAGACGTGTTGCGTTTGGCCCGCGACCGCTTCTACTGGCCGCGAATACAAAGGGACGTAGAGCACTACGTGCGAAACATCTGCCGCTGTGTCAAACAGAAACCACCACGGTTAAAAACACGAACCCCACTCCAACCGATTGTTACCACCTCTCCATTGAATTAGTTTCAATTGATTTCGTACACCTTGAAAGATCGAGCGGAGGGTATGAATATATCCTGGTGATAGTCGACCATTTTACCCGGTATGGCCAAGCCTACCCCACCCGAAACAAAGCAGCTAAAACCGGAGAAGCTATACAACGACTGCATACTACGCTTTGGATTTCCAGCGAAGTTTATCATGATCAAGGTGGTGAATTCGAAAACAAGCTCCTGAAAAATCTGGAAGATCTGTGTGGTGTTGGTCACTGTCGCACAACGCCTTATCACCCTCAAGGAAACGGACAGGTTGAGCGGTTCAATAGAACCCTAATGGACATGCTGCGAACGTTACCAGAAAAGGAGAAGTCACGTTGGAAAGACCACGTGAACAAAGTTGTTCACGCTTATAACTGCACTCATAATGACACCACGGAATTTTCCCCATTTTTCCTGCTGTTCGGACGGCATCCCCGTTTACCCATCGACCTAATCTTTAAATCCAAAACACCATCAACCAAGCAAGAGTACCCACAGTTTGTGAAACAATGGAAAGATGCAATGAAGGAAGCGTACCAACGGGCCGGAAGCCAATTAATTGAGAGAAGTCATAGAGCGAAGAAAACGTACGACCGATGGGCTCGTAGTTCAGTTCTAGAACCCGGAGATCGTGTACTGGTACGTAATCTCAGTGAGTGTGGTGGACCAGGCAAGTTAAGATCGTTTTGAGAAGATGATATTCACGTCGTGATTAAACGGAAAAGTTCAGAAAGTCCAGTTTATGAAATTAAACCGGAGAGAGGTGAAGGGAGGAAGAACAGGGTTTTACACCGCAATCTACTGCTTAATTGTGAATATTTGCCATCAGACGCAGATAAACCAACCCCAAACGGACCACCTAGAACCATACCGAAGCGACGACAACCACCCAAGCCTAACGTGGCACATACTGATGGAGCATCCAGCGACGATGAAGACATTGAAGCAGTCGTGATCCCCCTAGGCCTTCCAAAACGAGCACCTCCTTCGACCCAAACCACACTCTTGGTCCAACCAAACACCATACCTGCAAAAGAAACAGTCCCTATCCAACCAGAACCACAGAACACCATAAACCCCGTGAATGACCCAGTCGACGAAACAATAAATCCCGTCGTCAAAGAGAACAACGCCAGCCGGGTTCAGGACATCCCAAATATCCCACCTCTTGAAAACCCAAGACCGCAGCGCACACGACGTCCACCCGATCGTTTGACTTATTACAACCCTGGTGCGCCTCTTGGAGTCTTTCCAATCTCAGCACCTATGCACCCGAACCAATCAAACTTCCAGCGAGACCCTCATTTTCCTTATCCTGCGCCCCACCTACCACCTCCTCACCATTCACCCAACATTCCTTTCCCTTACCCCCCTCCTCCTCCTCCTGGACCACCTATGATGGCCTACGGTAACCCTCTCCTTCATCAGTTCCCACATTATCTAGTGTACTAGAACTTATTTTATTCCATAGAATTCCCATTTAAAACAAAGAAAAATAAAAACTGGCTCCACAACTAAAAATTACAATGACGATATATATCATATCTTTTAAAACTATCACGTATACATAAGTTTAATGTTTATGCCAGTTAAGAAACGCTGCAGCAAGGTATTAAAGTAACTGGGTAAACGTACGATAATTTTAAGGGCCCTAGCGTTTAGAGTATATTTGTTAGCGATAGTTTTACGGAGAGGACTCCGCAACGAAGTACCATGTGGTACCAAGCATTCCTACAAGCAAGTGTCACGGGACGACACTAATTTTGGAGGGGGGGATGTGTTACAAGGTGTTAGTTTATAATCTGTGACAAGTGTGAGTCTAGAAGTTGAATCGACTGACGTCATTGTTACACGATCTAGCAACTAGAATAGCAATTTAGTTAATGCTTAATTTAGATAGCAAACAGTCCATGCATAAAACAAAGTGTGCCAGAGTACACGAGAGAGTTAGTGTTACGCTGTTGAAGAGAGAGCATCTCAGTCTCACACGAAGTCAGATAAATATTATATAAATTGTATAACCTAAGAGTTGAATAACTAAATAGAAGTTTGGAGTCTATAACGACCTATCTGTATTGGTATTCCCTCACAACTGGCAAGAAATAACGCTCTTACATCACTCGTTAAACAGTTAACTTGAATATTTTGCAGTAAATATGTAGTTGTAAGCATAATCATTCTATTAAGGTTCAAAACTTTTAATTTCGTCGTTAAATGAATCTATAAACTTGGTTTCTATTTTGAGCTTAACCACCGTTTACGCTAACGGGCGTACGAACAACCGGCCCCTGGAGGTTAAAATGCTAATGACACGAAATTTCGATTTCGAGACTTTTACCCATTTTGATAGAGATTATTGCGCTGATTTCAAATCTGAAAAGCGTTTAAAAAACACCTGGTAGTTTTTTTCTACAGATTTTCAAAGTCACGAAATTTGACACTTCGCATGCAAAAATTGAGTGGAACTGTGACGTCATAACCATGACACAGTTCTTTGTCCCATGTGTTTTGTTATAACAATTTGCCAACACTTCGCGAATAAAAAATGTAGATCTTGTCTTGCCGCCAGGTAGTATTAGGATTGTCAGTACTCATTATACACAAGGTATATCTTTACACGGTTTCTCTTCAGATGAAAAAGACCGCAAACAAAGGAGGCAAAGGAACCAATTAGTGATTAAAGCATTGATCAAATTTCGTGCTATTTGCGCCTTTGTATCGACATGTTCGACGCACTTTGAAGAGACGAAGAATCTTCGAATCTCTGCTGTTGTAGGTGTGAAAAAAAAAATTATATTCGAAGATACTTGGAATCGCTGCTGCTGTAGGTTTTACAAGAAAGTTTTTGTGCTGATGCTCGATGTAGTGCTAGGCTGCTATCGCACAGCTGAATTTATATCCTTGCGCGATCGAAGACAGGTAAACAACTACTGCACTACATGCTGTTCATTACTTATCATTATCGTATTTATTTATGTTTGTTTCATACCCTGCAAACGTATTTGCATGCAACGCATGAAACCACTTATGTTGTGAATATCTTGAGAATAGGCAATATGTTTTTTTCTTCTAATGCACGTTATTAATAATCTACTGTTTACACTTTTCATATTCTAGAGCCAAAATGAATGTTCTTATACGAGCAATATTTTGGCTCCATTCAAGCAATTTGCTTGGCTTGAATAGTCATTTACCAATTTTATTTGATTTGAGACTTGGTTGAAATAGTACACAATAAAACTAGAAAAATATTACTAGCTACACTGGTTAACTGTACAATTTATTATCCAATTAAAACTCGAAATATTATTCTATTTAGAACAAGAGCAAGTACAGCAACAATAGGCTCGCTTAGCTGTACACAAGCTTCTGCATCTAGTCTAGGTCCTGTATAGGGTTTTGTATGCGTTTCATTTACCAGAGATAATCTCACCTGTTTTAGGGTAAAATGACCATGTCGGTCAACATGGCATATGTGCCAAAACCTGAATCCGGGACGAAAGTCCTCAAAATGACCCCGCCCTGAAACTGCAGTGTCGACATAGCTCTAACTTCAGACCAATGCAAGCAACAGCCTTTCTAAAGTGCCTATAGTGTTTAGAAGGGTTATTTATAGGGGTTGTTATTAGAAGCAAAACATTGCCTAACTATAATATTTTCCAAGAAAATCACCATTCAACATGCTAGGTCAACAGCTAATTATGCGTAAAGTCACTAAAATCGCTGGCAGAAATTAAATTTACATATTTCCTACAAAGAATTATTATAACATGAAAAACCATGTTCAATTGAATCCAATTATTGCAGATTTCAAAAGGATCGACATTATTTTGGTGATATAAAAGGCATTGTATTTCACCTACAACCCGCAAAAAACACGATTTCAGCCATATTTTCCGTCTTGTTTGCTTTTTTATCGCCGAGTAGCCGAAGTCTCATACAATTCTTGTACTTTTCCTTAATCACACATGACTAAAGAACAACTCGGCCAGTAAGATACCTGGTATATCTATTATTAAAATATAGTTACAGGTGCTATATTTTTATACAGCATTATAATATAAACGCGATATAACGAGCAAGTTAATTGGCTAACGCGCGTGCATTGTGAGGCCATAATGCACGCTTGTAACTTTTGAAATTTCCCGCCTCTTGTTGAAAAGTAAACAAATCATAACTTCAATAATTAAAGTCCAAAATTTCTCAAAACGAGTTAAAAATTTGAACATAAAACGTTAAAATGCAAGAGTCTAGTTCTGAAAACCAATTGCAAAGCGCTGATGGTAGCGAAGAAAGGTGTACAAAAATTTCAGAAAGAGAGCTGAATTTCTTGCTGGAAAGTCGCCAGTGAAAAACAAAAATTAAACATTTATGGCTGTCTCTACTTTTAAAGTTAGGTACCAAAACAAACTCGGCTTTTAAATACACACTTTACAAAAGACTACAGACTATAGTAAGAACAGAAATTGTTTTCCAAACGGTAAATTTTGTCATTTTCTCATTGCCCTTGCTTTCATGCAATGACTTTACAGGGGACATGAAATTCAAGCAAAACCGTACAATATTTTACGACACTTTTATATTACACCCATATCTTCGAAAATCTTAACTACCAAATATCTACTCCGCAGTACCTTCAATAGAAAACTTTGGCATTATCCTCTGCAAGTTCGACGACAAACACAGACAATTACTCCACGGCCTTGGCCGGCGGCATGTTTACCTCTTGCTCGATCGGCAGCGTCCAGATCGTGTTTAAATCGAACAGTGGTTAGTTCTTTGACAACTTTATGTTATATTTTTAAGCTCCTTTGTAACTGTTGGCAAATTTTAGATGTTTCTGAAAGGTTTTTTTGGCAAGAATTCGCCTAAATACTGTTGACTATGTTGTTGTCGCGTTGTAGCGCCGTTCGAACCGAGCTGCTTTTGTTGCTAAGCAACATCTTAAATGACATGTAGAGAAAATTTCATTATTGATCTAATAAATAAATTTTGTTGTTGCCCTGTAATTTCTTCTTATATTATAAAAGAATTAAAAAAGCTCGTCTCGCGCCTTTATGGTGTAATAATGCACTCGGGGGAATGTTGGGAGAATACTCGAGAAGCCTGTAAAACACTCGGCTACGCCTCGTGTTTTACAAGCTTCTCTCGTGTTCTCCCAACATTCCTCCATCGTGCATTATTACACCATAAAGGCACGCAATTCGTTTTTTAATTCTTAAATAGGAACTAATATTCAGGGGCCGGTTGTATCAAAGGCGTTTAGCTTAAACGGTGGATAAGTCAAAAATATAAAACAAGTTTGCATGTTCTATAAACAAACCAGCTAAAGTTATTTGACCTGACAAGAACAATTAAATATAAAACTAAATGTTTACTCTAGTAAAGTCATAATTTCGGTTCCGTACTAGGTGTAAAAGTGATTTTTAAATTTCACTTATCCACCGTTTAAGCTAAACGCCTTTGATACAACTGGCTCCAGATATCATTTTCTCTTTTGCGTACTATTAAATCGTAACATATCTTACAGGTCATTAAGCGGAATTCTAACGTCACTTTGCTACTCTTAGGTGAAAGGAGAAGCCCATTTTCGTCGTTTTTTCCTACTTCGACATCGCGAGGCCGAGCAGGAGGTTCGCTCTCACAACGCCGTAATCTGAGTATTTATCATTTCCTTCGCTTCCTGGACTGTTTGCGTTTGAATTATCGGAGGAAGTTTCCCCATAATTAGTCATTTCTTGTGTTTAAGACTCAAAAATTAGCTTAATGTAAGCCCGAGCACTCGTGTAAACCATAGTGTAAACAAAGCAGAGTCTGGCGCGTGTCATGGTTATGACGTCACAAGACAACTTCATTTTTCGCATCTACTACTTATCTCCAAACGTAAAATTGATCAACTTCCACTTTGAATTTGAAGACAAATACGGTATCAAAATGATCAGAAAAGATTGAATTTTCCTATTTTGAAAAAATCTTAACATCGAATATTTCGTGTCATTACCACTTTAAGGCAAAACTACCGGCTCTTCTCTACCTGACCAGTGTGTTTATCGACCGTATAAGGACCAATTTCTAAAGAAACGAATAATGATAATGATTTAAATTTGCATAGCATGACTAAATTGTCGGGCTGGCTTCGCTACTGTACCTGACACCTTAACCAATACTGATGAACAGTTTACCGCCGCCGAAAAGAAAGCTGACGCTTTCAACAAATATTTTGCATCCACCTTCCATCCTACTACGCCAGGTTTATCTAGTGATGGTTCTAGCAACTATGGTGAAACTACTCTCCATACCATTTGTGTTAGAACGGAAGAAATTAGTTACATGCTCTCAAACCTCTCCACAGAAGTCCTGACGAGATAACTGCCAGAATGCTGAAAGTGTTCGAATAAGGTTGTTCCATAGTTAATGGCACTGTTCAACAAGTCTCTCACTCTTGGTAAATTTTCCAGGAATGAAAGGAAGCTACTGTAGTTCATGTCCCCAAGAAAGGTGATGTTGATTTAATCAGAAACTATCGGTTTTCCCTGCTGTCTCTGGTTTTCAAACTTCTCGAGCAAATTGTGCATGTCTACGTGTCCGAGTTTGTGGAATCTTCGCTAAGTAATCAGCAACATGGTTTCCGCAAAAGCCATTCGTGTGTCACCCAACTTCTTGGTGTTTTGCACGACGTTGGTAAAGCCTATGGAGGCCGACGTGATTTACTTGGACTTTTCTAAAGCCTTCGATTCCGTTTCTCATTAAAATCTTCTTTTGAAACTTAAACAACATGGTATCTCCGGTTCATTGCTGAGCTGGTTCGCGGCCTATCTGAACGAAAGACGTCGACGTGTGGTTCTCGAACGAGTGTCATCGTTTTTCCTCAACGTGACATCAGGGGTGCCTCAAAGTAGTGTACTTCAATCTTGGCCAAACGTTTGTGGAACGTCAAAATGCACGCGCCTATTTCCCCCTTACATTACACGTCCGTGCCGTATACAACGATTTCTCGTCCCCTCACTCTCCACATTCAATGTTGGGTTGATTTTCGTATTCTTCTACTGCATTTTTGGCTATTAAAGTTGACATAACCTACATTGAATGGGGGATGGGGGGGGGGGGGAGCGGTGAATGTAAGATATAACGGTAATTAACCTGTGTCGTTCCATTAATTTTGACCAAGATTGTCGGTCTACTTCTGTTCTTGATAAATGAACAAGACTGTCGGTCCACTTCTGTTCTTGATAAATGAAAACAACCTGCCAAACGCAGTCAGTCATAACATAGTTCTCATGTTTGCCGATGATAGCAGATGTTATCGTCAGATTTCCCACCCACGAGATAGAGATCTTCTTCAAGACGACCTGAATTCCCTCCATCAATGATCGCAGACGTGGGACGTAAATTTCAACGTCAACAAGTGTGCGACACTCAGATTTTCACAAAAGAAAAACCCAATTCCACTTTAAGACTGCTCCCTAAACCAGCAACTTATAAAGTCTTCCTCCACGCAGGGCGATTTGGGTATACTGGTGAAGAACTGATTTAAAGTGGTCCCCTCACATCACAAATGTCGTCGCAAAAGCAAACAGAACGCTGGGTTTTTACGGCGAAATTTCTTTCACCTAACCGATGTGCGTCCTCGCCTCCTTTTGTACCTGTCTTTGGTACGCTCTCACTTGTCGCTCGGTTGTGAAATCTTGGCTCTACAAGGTCTGTCAGCTGATCTGTTTCGTATTGAAGGAATTCAATGTCGCGCTACAAAGTTTGTTGTCCAGGATACGAAACGTCGTACGCTGACCGTTAGAAAAAGTTTAACTTAATCCCAAAATTATTCTGGCATGTATATTACGCAGTATATTACGCAGCCTCTTCATCACTCCACTTGTTCCAGTTCTGGTGATTTTCGTCCAAACCTTACAAAACCTCCCTCTTCAGAAACCTATACTTTAACAGAATTGTATTTTTATGGCACAATTATCGGGGGACTAGGTTAGGGACTTATTTCCGGTTCTCCTTTCCCATCAGTCAATAGACTGTAAAGTTAATAAATACATTTTTGTCATATTTTTAAAGGCCGGTGACTGATACATTGCTACATGCTAGCCCTTATCACAGAGTTCGCGTTCGCATCATAGCGTTTTAGTCCAGCGTTTCCAGTCCATTCCTTTGAATGTGTATGGTGTCAGCAACTCTCGATTCTCACTTCTGACAAACTCCTATCTTCGGTTGATACGTGTTCTACGAGTTAGGGGCTGTTTGTGAATGGCCTACTCACCACAATAACTGGAAAACCAAATAATGGTAGAAACACATGATGTAAAACAATCAACCATTTCTTAGATAGGAATCTTCGAAAATTTGTATCAAGTCCAACATTTTCGTGACTGTGGTAACTTTCTAGAAACATTGCTCCAAGATCATAGTAGAAATACGTGACACCAAACCAAGCATAATAATTGATTGACATAAACCTGCAACATTGACTCCTGATCAACAATACGCAAAAATACTTCGTATAGAGCACTAGCTGTAGAAGCGCGTGAAACTCGACCTATTCGACAAATTGGCCACGGCAGCTAACCAAGAAGCCATGGGTACAAGGTTGGTCCAGCGAGCTCCATAATTATACATTTGGAGTATGAACTTCGGACCTTCGGCCCATAAGAAATATAGGATACTCTATCCATTTACTGTATAGGTCCTGAGAGAATTTTAATACCTTAATGATACGGACTTATATATATTTTTTGTGATGCATTTAATTGTTCGTACATGATACGCTAATAAAAGCACGCGTATTTGTATGATAGATATATTTGTACTGTATGTTGTGCCGATGATACGCACATGGCACGCGCATGGGTATCGTATTGTAAGATAAACGCGTGCTGTACTGCCCGGAGCAATGACTTCTCGCGGGGTAGTTTTTATCCCGGGTTCATGTGAACAGGCAGAACACTGAGCCTATAAAGAACCATGAGAGCAGGGATTAGAGCTTCAAAATTTGACTCCTGGATTAATGCAATGAGCGAAACAAGTCTATTTATAAAAATTCAGTAAAATCTATAAAGGTTGTTACAAGCAATTTTCATTACACTTTTCTCTAATTTTACTCATAGATAACCAAAACCGTTTGACTTTAAATCTTATTTTATCCAAATCACTAGTGTGGTAAATTAGTCCATCGATATTTCAACGCGCGCGAGTGTGTGAAATGTACACGTCAGATTTTGAACCAGAGCGTTTAGGATTCACTCATTGTACTATCGGACCGGCGCCTGAATTCATCAAACGTTAAATTAAAAAAAAAATGCAATTTGATATATTTAAAGGGAAATGGCAACAAAAAATTATTATTTGCCACGCATTGTCTACATGTAAAGTATAACTACATATGGCACTGACGCATAGTGCATATATAGTAGATGCAACATTGGATCAACTCAAAAGTTGTTTTGTTAAAAATACACGTATAGACGAGCCTTTGAGTAATCTTTGAAAGTTTCTTGTTGGCTTAATAGTAAACTTAATAATAATTATATGGATGTATCTCCTCGTCGTGATATGTTTTTCGTCGCCTGGTCGCCGCGATGCACAGTTGCACATTTGTTTACAAATTTTGTCGTCACTTGCGGTAGTTCTTTCTATATAGACTCTCAATAATAAATGCGTCCTTTGGTATCAGTTAATATCGTATACAGACTGCAAACGCCGTCAATACGACCCCAAAGCCAAGATTACAACATTATTTTCCCTTCAACATTTACATTGCGTCATTGCGGCGATTCATAATCTTTTAAAATCTGATCCACGTTTGCGCTTCAAATGAAACTCGACACGCCCTTGAGCTCTCATGCATTTTCATTTTCATTCATTTAAATTTATTTAACTACGGTAGCCTATCAATATTACATTGTTTTTCATAGAGCCGTGAAATTACTTACAACAATAAAATTTACTATAAAAAACCCAAATTATTTCTATTAATTTGCTCATTCCAGACCTTTGCTCCTTTGTAACTGAAACTCCTTTTTATAGAATTTGTATTAGGTTTGGAGAGCCTTAGAAGTTTACCATTACTTCTTAGATTATATTTTTCATTGTTACATTTTTCAAATAGATTAGAAAGTATTTCTGGACAGTCTCCTTCTATAACTTTGCTCATGTATTTTGTCAACTTAATTTCGCGCCTTTCGTCTAAGGTTTTCCATCCCAACTTTCCAAGTACTTCTTCTGATCGGATATCATAACTATCCCCTGTGATGACCCTTGCTGCCCTGTTTTGAAGTTTTTGCAAACTCGTTTTCAACATTATCGAACAATCCATACAAGGCAGCAATAATCAAAATGGGTAAAATAAGTGTATTATACAAGATTTGTAAAGTATTTAGTGGAACAAATGATTTGCACAATCGTACTGCTCCAATTCCTTTTGAAGCTTTTTTACTTATTGCTTCTACATGCTCTTTCCAATCAAGTTTTTTATCAATAATGACTCCCAAACTTTATGATTTTTCGATTTTTAAAAGCAAATAAAACCATCAACGGAAAGAAATTTGGCTAGATATGTGCACCAAATAGCTTAAATTGCCGAAGTCCTTCCGAAGATTGGAGAAAAACAGAAAAGGATTAACGTTAAAGGACGTTGAAAATCGAGTCAAGTCGCGTCCCGTCTGTCTCGGCCTTTAAAATAATCGGGTCTTTTTCAATTTTGGCCAGGTTATGTTTTGAACCTATTATCATATACTCGCTTTTAGTTATATTAAGTGTTAATTTATTTGCCATAAGCCAGCTACTTACTTTATTAATTTCTGAATTTAATTTATTGCCGATTTGATCCAACGAGGTTCCCTTCACAGATATGTTAGTATCATCAGCGTTGGGAACTGACTTCTCCAAGCAGTTTGGGAGATCATTAACGTAGATCAAAAACAACAGAGGACCGAGACTTGAACCTTGTGGTATACCGCAGTGAATACTCCTAACAGATGATGTATTATGATTTAGCTTACAAAACTGTTTTCTTTCCTTTAGGTATGACTTTATCTACAATAAAGATTGCTCTTGGAAGGCGTAATATTTTAGTTTAGCCAGAAGTATCTCGTGATTTATTGTATCGAGGAATAATACACCATTCATTAGCCCTTAATCAATATTACATAACCATTCATTTGTAACACTTAATAATGAAGTCATTGTTGAATAACCCTTTCTAAAGCCTGACTGGTATTTAATAAAAAGATTTTTACGATCAAAATAGCCAGTAATTTGATTACAGATAATTTTTTCAAACACTTTCGAAACAGCTGAAAGAACTGATATTGGTCTGTAATTTCCTATTTCCGTTTTTATACCCGATTTAAAAATGAGGGAAACTCTAGCCTCAGCCCAGTCATCGGTTGAACTAGGCGGGATCTGGCGTCTATGTTTGTTTGAAAGGCACAGGCGGTCCACAGTCGAAAAAGTGAGAAAATATGATATTTCAGCTATAGCTAGTATTCAACCAGACATCATAATTTTAGAACTGGGCACAAACGATTTGTGTCATCTTTCTCCAGAGGTTGTAGGCTCTCGTATCGAGGAGCTTGCACGCTTTTTTCGTGACGAGCTTCGAGTAAAAGTTGTTGTGGTTTGCCAGGTTATTGATCGCAAAATACCGCATTCCACAGCGCCGGATGCAGCATTTAATGCCAAGGCTGCTATTCTACGGCAGTATTTGTGCGTTGTGCTTGAAAATGAAGCGGGCATATTTCTCTGGGAACACCGTGACTTTGGTAGTGATGTAAATTTGCTGTCCTTGGATGGAGTACATTGTACCTCACAAGGACAGTATCGTTTATACCGAAGCTATCGCGTGGCGATCTTGAAAGCCCTTAACAAACTATAAGTACGATAGCTGGTTTTTGTTGTTCGTCATTAATTTGTATTTATGGCTTTGGCCTCATTTTGTAAAGGATATTTAGCTATTTATTACATTCATTTTGAAATCAATGGTATTTCCAGCATTCTGATTGGTCAAAAATAGTGCGATTAATCCCCAAATCGCATCATTTTGGGTGCGATTAAAGAATTGCTCATTAATCGCATCTTTTTTGGTCCCAATTGCATATGGCTGCCGAGTCTAGCCAACAAAACAAATCAAACTGCATGCATTCAATTTACCAAATAAATTTTAAAAACATTTGATCACGGTGATAAAAGAGCAAAATAAACAAATTTCATATCACCTATACTATTTTCTCAGGCAGTCAAAGGCTAGTACACAAGCACTGAAAAACAGATAAAACACTAGCTAAGTTGCCAAACAAATCAAACGATGCTACACATTACAGAAATAAAACCTTTGTAAATAGCATTGAATAACTAGTACAAGCTCGAAATGCAATATGGCAGCGACAAGTAAGTCCAGATAAATTTAATATGGCAGCGACAAGTAAGTCCAGATAAATTTAATATGTTTTAGCTCAAAAATCCGTTGTTGAATCCTGTTAAATCGCGAATAAAGCTGATAGAATGTTTAAACTAACCTTGCTATTCCTTTGGCCAAGATTTTATGCACAAACAAGTTCATTATCTTCTCCATTTGTTAAATATGTCCTTCGATTTTGTTCGCTTGTTGCTATGCTACCGCGCCGAAGAAGAACCGGAAGGAAGGCGAGAGGTGTGTCTTGTTTTAGATTTCAAAATGAATGTAATAAAGTGGAAATTGCACTTCGTGTCGTGCAATTTTGGTCTGAAATCAAACTTGTGATTACAAATCGCACCCCCGCTTCGCGGTCGTGCGATTTTGTAATCACGCGTTTGATTTCAGACCAAATTCCACTCCACTCAGTGCAATTACCGTTATTAATAAAGTCGTGATCGACCGTTTTGTTTTTATACAGTTCCAAAATCCATGAGGGAGCGATCTTGAAGGCTCTGCCACTTGTTAATTGTTTATCATACAGGTCCATGGCTTTATAGGTCCTTGGTACTTGTTTTTACGTTTGCTTGTGCAGATGCCCATCTGAGAGTATTTAACAAATATATCGTTTTAACGTTAAGCTGCCTATTTTAGTTGTGGCGTGTTGGCTGTCTCGCCATGAGTTCAGACATTACTCTATATACCTAATGCCTTGAAGAGGGCTTTAATATATTATATGTGCTGGTTTGATAAATATAGACTGTCTTTGCTGAACATTTATATCTCATTATATGCCTTGATAAGGGCTTTGTATGTTATATTATGTACTGGTTTGATGTACCTACATTAATTTTGCTTAAGCCCTAATGGTTATATGGGTTGCTTATTTGATAATTATTATGTGCTGGTTTGATGCACATACACTATTTTTGCTTAAACCCTGATGGTTATATGGGTTGCTTATTTGATGTTTATTATGTGCTGGTTTGATCCACATTCACTGTCTTGCTTCAACCATAACAGTTAAAAGGGTTGTTAATTTGGACCTTTAAATGTTCCTTGTTGCGTTTCAATGTTTGCATGCCCACAGTCAAAGACTGTTATGTTTGTCTATTGTTTAATCCACATACTTGACATACATTTCATTGCATGCTGACTTTCCACCAGGCTTTGCTTCCTTTCATATGCTGGTTCTGGCTTTGGCTATTTGTGCCTGTTTTGGTTTTTTGTTTCTGTTCTTTTATCGAAACATGCCTTCTACACGACCAAGTACACGAGTACAACGTCGGGCTCAACCTTTTGTCTCACGCCGTCGCACTCGAAACCATCATGAGGCTCCTGTTCCCCCAGGGACTACTTCGCAGGAAAGCTCCACTACTTCTGGGCCAGTTGAAAGTACCATCGGCTCAACTCTATCAACAGCAGAAGTGACAAGCATTGCAACAGCAGTGGCACAGTCTGTCTTGGCATCTTTACAGTCAGCCTTATTGCCTACGACCATACAGAATGCACGAGAGGTTCTTTTAGTATCTTCACCAGGTCCTTCTGAGGCTGATGCCCAAGTGCAGGGGCCAGTGGCATCAGCTTTGGAGGGCCTGTCAGGTGAGAGTGTTAATTTGGAGGTGGCGCGTCCACAAGCTTTAGGCTTGTCCCACTTTAATTCTATCATGCCCATTGATGCTCAGGTTCGCCCCAAGATTAAGGCAAAGATTTGGGCCCATGAATTTGTTGAATTTGGGCTCCTTATTAATCCAAGAGTGGGTGATACACGTTACCAACTGTCAATTAACCAGAATGACAATTCTGTGCCAACTCTTTCCGTAGAGCCCTCCTGTCGGATAAAGCCTATCAACACTATTGACTTGTGGACGACCGCCTTCCAGATTTTTGTTGGGGTTTATAGAAGTAAATTCCCACAGGAAGCCCCCTCTCTTATGATATATGGGGAGGTTGTCCGTGATCTGGCTGCACGAGGTGGAAATTGGCGGTTCTATGATACACAATTCCGTTCTTTGCGTCAATCTAATGTGCCTGGGATGCCTTGGGGCACAACCCATTGGTAGCTGTGGATTCGTGCGCAAAACATGAAGCCGAACACACAAGCTCGTCCTAATTCCTCACCGGCTTCCACTGTGCAGCTTGGTAGATTTGTCCCCCTAGGTTACTGCCGGATGTACCATAAAGGTTTTAAGTGTGCTGGTTGTAACTATAAGCACCAATGTTTCAAATGTGGCGCTACACATTGTGCCAAGACCTGTAATTTTCGTCCCTCAAGGCCATCAACCCCTAGTTCAAAACCACTTCCACCACGAGCTTCCAACCCCAGAAATCATTAAGCGTTTGCTATCTTTGTCACATGAATATGATGCTCATGTTACCCTGATGTTGTCTAATAGTTTTTCACAAGGTTTCTTACTTTATTTTAATGGGGTTCCCTTGTCTTTTTGTTCAAAAAATTTGCTCTCAGCACTTCAGCACCCGAACGTAGTCAGTGCTAAACTTATCCAGGAGGTCAAGGCTGGTAGGATGCTGGCCCATTTGATACACCTCCTTTTAAAAATTTTTGTGTTTCTCCTTTGGTTGTTGTTCCTAAAAAGATTCCGGGCGAATTTCGACTTATTCATCATTTGTCGTTTCCCAAGGGTGCGTCAGTAAATGATGGCATTTCCTCTGAGCATAGTTCAGTTTCATATTGTCGTGTTGACGATGCTATTGCATTAATCAAATCGCTAGGTCGGGGTTGTTTTCTTGCCAAAACCGACATCAAAAGTGCATTTCGCATTATTCCAATCCGTCCACAGGATTATCCTCTTTTAGGAATGACTTGGCAAGGAAAATATTATTATGATCGTGCTATGATCGTGCCGGAAAAAAACTGTCGGCCCTCAAACTGTTTTGATTTTTGCGGGTATTGAATTGGATACGAATACGATGGAGGCTCGGTTACCAAATGATAAGATAACGAAAACAAAGACATTTCTTTCAGATTTCTTGCGTCGTAAGAAGGTGCCTTTAAAGGAGACCCAATCATTGATCGGCCTTAATTTTGCATGCTCTGTTGTCGTACCTGGCCGCCTGGCCGGGCCTTCCTTCGTCGCCTTATTGATTTGACCAAAGGTGTCAAATTACCACATTATCGCATTTGACTCACTAAATCCGTTAAGGCAGATTTGCGTCTATGGCAAACGTTTTTTGATGAGTTTAACGGCCGCTCTTTTTTTCTCGGTGACACTTGGCTAAATTCCGACTGCTTGCAACTATATACCGATGCAGCGGCGGGATTTGGATTCGGAGCTATTTTTGGCAAACTGTGGTGTTTCGGCCCTTGGCCTGAGCACTGGAAACTGTTCAACATTGTCATTTTAGAATTTTATCCCATAGTCCTTAGTGTTCTCTTATGGGGTCCATTGATGCGCAATCAGCGGATCCTTTTTTATACCAACAACGCCGCACTGGTTGATATCATTAACAAAACAACGTCTCGCGTCCCTACCATAATGGTACTTGTTTGCCAGTTGGTGCTAGCCTGTTTAAAGTTTAACATATTTTTCCGCGCTCAACACGTTCCTGGTGTTTATAACACTTTAGCAGATGCATTGTCTCGCTTACAGGTTTCAAAATTCAAGGAACTAGCACCAGAGGGCGTACAGACTTTGCCGACCGTTATTCCCAGTCACCTTTTGCCACGCAGTTGGTCAATATGACTTCAACTCTCATACAATCGAGCTTGACCCATCATCGATTCCTACCTATCGTCGGGCATGGCGACTATATACCCATTTTTCAAACAGGGTTTTGAATTCCTCTGCTATTTCACTACCCCTGTCACCGTCACATTTGGGTCTATTTATCTCATTTATTTTTGACAAAAATTACGCTTGTTCAACTGCTCGTACCTATGTGTCTGCGCTGGGCTATTGTCACCGACTTGCTGGGTATAGTGATCCAACCAAAGTATTTTGGGTTCTCGAAATGTTAAAAGGCTACACGAAAATGGGCATGCGTGTGGACACACGATTGCCAATTACATTGCCCATTCTTTTAAGTATTGTCGACAACATGCTTGTATCAAGCTATGTGCACCACAGCTTTCTTTGCTTTTCTACGGGTAGGAGAGATCACGATGTGTCCCCGGTCCCCATTTGTGCTCCAGATTGAGCAGCTGGTCAAACTTGAAGATCAAGCAGGGGGAATCTTGGGACTTAAAATTACATTCCGAGATTTTAAACATTCTTAAAACAAGGGCGATGTTTCTCTTACGTTATCACGTCGTTCTGACATATGCCCAGTGCAGATATTGCTCGATTATTTATCCCTACAAGTCTTTTCAAACGGCCCATTGTTCATGACGCCTAATGGCACGGCAGTTTCACGTCATTCCTTTACCCAAATTTTGTCCTTAGTTTTTCAACGTTGTGGCCTTGATTCGTCCAAATACAAAGGCCACAGCTTTCGTATTGGCGCTGCAACGTTCGCGGCTGAGAATGGGTTTCCTGATGTCCAGATACAAGCTATGGGCCGCTGGAAATCGGATGCTTTTCGAAAATACATTCGGGTACCAAGTTTAAGCTCTAGTTCCTTTTAATCTTTTCGAATCGTTGATGGCTGCATATAACCATGCGCAGCAAGATAGATAGATAGATAGATAGATAGATAATATTATTTATTCAGGAGAAACCAACACACACAGTATGTGTTTTTCAGAAGGTCCCTGAGAAAATATTGAAATACACAGGTCTATAGTATAAAATACGCATGCAAGATATAGTTATTACGTATAAATACATGATAAGCAATGCAAAATGAACTAAGATTGTCTGAGCTATTTTTATATTAAAAGAAAGAGCGAGTTTCAAAATGAGTTTCATTAGATCATGGATACGGAGTTCTAAAAAGTATATTTCTAAACCTAGCTATTTCGGGAATCGATTTAACAGTATGATCCAAAGCATTGTACTCTTTGCATGCCTGATACAACAGCTTCTGCTTTCCCCAGTTGGTCTTTGGTTTGCCAAGATAGATATCGTCTCTACGTCTGGTGTTATAAAAATGGTTAGTTTTAGGTAGATTAAAACTAAATTCTGTTAGATTATTTTCCAGTTTGTAGATGGTTAACATTCGGGGTAAGTAGCAAGGCGAGCGGCTTCGGTTTAAATTGTACGGTAATTTTAAAGTCTAGCTGTAATTACATAGTATAATTCGCTGGTCGTCGTGTAGCCAATGCAGGGGCTAGGCTCGCGACGGGCAGCAGAACTGGTGGTCTAGCGATCTCAAACTGTTAAGCATAGCATGTATGATCACACTGTCTGCCGATGCAGGGTCTAGGTTGCCAGTTGATAACAAAGTTAGTAGCTACAAAGTCTCCCAATACATTAGTAATACGTCAAATTCCTGTCTTTAGGGCAATGCGGTGCCGTAAGCCTTGCTTTAAGCTAAGGTGTTTCATATTTATATTCCGACGGCAATTTCCCTTCCCATGAGGGTGGGGGTGCCTCCTCTTCAGGGAGGCTGGTGGCGTTTTTAGCACCCCACCTTTTCTGTGCTAAATTCAAATGATTGTTACATTTAACTGATTTGTTACTTTTTATTTGAAAATAAATCGGCATGTGCTTTTGCACATAGCCAATATTTCTCCAGAGGTGTCTATATGTTCTATGATTTGCATTTAATGTTCGCACAGAAAACAGACTCATCGTAGCCGGAAATTGTTATTGGAAATATAATTAGTATTTGAAAGAGGAGGCGATAAAGGAGTTATTTGTGTCAACGAATAATAAATTTATGGACCGATTGCATTATGGACAGAATTTTGAAAAAAGTTGAATTGGGAAAATTCATTACCACAGCATTGAAGAGCATCCTAAAATTAGTAAAATCGCAAAGTTTGGTCGCGAAATGTTGTAAAATGAGGAAAATATAGCCCTGCAAAATTTGCGAATTTTGTATATTTTTGTATTACGCACTGAAAATTGATACCGTTTTCTCGATGTTGGTATCAATTTTCCGTGCGTAATACAAAAATATACAAAATTTGCAATCTTCACAGGCTTACATTTTCCACATTTTACAACGTTTCGCAACCAAACTTTGCAATTTTACTAATTTTAGGATGCTCTTCAATACTGCGGCAATAAGTTTTCCTATTTAAACTTTTTTCAAAATTTTGCCCATAATGCAATCGGTCCATTGCCTCCTCTTAACTGTGTTTGTTGGATGGGTAGCACGTGACATATATTCCAGGGGCATGCGGTTGTGGATATCATCCTAACCTTACGGGGAGGTTTTGCTACAATTTAGAAATTTTACTTGCGTCATGTCCACGTGCAAACTCAGGGCTTTGTATAAATAAGGCAGTGTAAAGTTTTCCAGGTCATTCGAACTCTAGTCAGCCAGGTGTCAACTCGTTACTCTTCAACTTTCTCCATCCCGCCTCCTTTTTTAGTACACCATTTGCCCCTCATTAAGCTAAAAAAGAGTGTCATTAAGATCATTTTACAGCTTCACGTGTACAAATCGGAATTTCAATAACAAATTGTGTGCAAGTCAATAAGCGTGAAGGGATATTCAATAGCAACAATTGACGCAAGTATGCATAAAAATTGAAATCCATTAATCAAAGATGGAAATTCAATAAGAATACAAAGAACATTCATAAACACAAAAGAAGTTCTTGTTTGAATACAAGAAACGCTCAATTAGATAAAAATGTATGTTCAATGAAGTTTTCATGTGAACAGCAACATGCTCAAAGAAAAGAAAAGGGCTATTGAAAAATATTCTTTATTCCGGCAAAGATTTGGCTTTGCTGAATTGTTTTAAAAGTTTTTGAATAACGTGAAATGTTACAAAGGTGTCTAAACGAAATGAAATATTATACAGTGTACCACTGTAGAAAGCAAGCAAGGCTCCAGACAGGATGGGTGGCAAGCGCAGCAGAGTTATGGCAACGCCACATACAAACTTAGACTGATAAAACTTGATAATGAACGTTGCATTTTTTTGTTTTTGGGGTTAATATGATTGCGTGTCTATAAAGTAAACCTAGGTTTTATTGAACATACATTTTTATCTAATTGAGCGTTTCTTGTATTCAAACAAGAACTTCTTTTATGTTTTTGAATGTTCTTTGTATTCTTATTGAATTTCCAGCTTTGATTAACGGATTTCAATTTTCATGCATACTTGAGTCAATTGTTGCTATTGAATATCCCTTCACGCTTATTGACTTGCACACAATGTGTCATTGAAATTCCGATTTGTACTTGTGAAGCTGCAAAATGATCTTAATGACATTCTTTTCTCGCTTGATGAGGGGCAAATGGTGTATTTGTCTCGTGCTAAACTATTTGCTACTTAGTTTAACTAGCGTTTTTAGCACTCCACCTTTTCTGTGCTAAATTCAAATGATTGTTACATTTAACTAATTTGTTACTTTTTATTTGAGAATAAATCGGCATGTGCTTTTGCACATAGCCAATATTTCTTCAAAGGTATCTATATGTTCTATGATTTGCATTTAAAGTTCGCACAGAAAACAGAGCTCATCGGAGCCGGAAATTGTTATTGGAAATAGAATTAGTATTTGAAAGAGGAGGCGATAAAAACTGATTTTCAAGAGGCCGTTTGAATACAATATTAAAACCTATAATACAATTGTACACAATTACTTTAAATATTAAATACACACTAAAAATAATGAGAAAATTTACAATGATTAAAAACTGTACTCGCTACCAAGAATATTTTTAAATTGACTGACCGTAATGCCCTGTTCCTTTGCTGCCATTGGCAAATTGTTCCATGGTAAAGCCCCAGGATAGCTAATACTTTTTTCATAAAATATTTTTCATAAAAAAATTTTGCCTTTGGGGGACATATCTCAATCGTGTTGTTTCAAGTTTTTCATTCATTAAATCATTTCTTATTTTACAATTAATTTCATTTCTAATACATAAAGCAACCCCACCACCATTTCGGTTTGTGTCTTTTCTAACTATATCATATCCACTTATGTTGATTTCATCATTAGATATTGAACAATCAAGCATTTATATCTCGTTTATACTTAGTATATTGAAGCTATTTTTGATTAGATAACTGAATTCTTAACTTAACACCCCAGATTTTAGGGTGTCACGTGACCAGCCTGAGCCAGGGTCTTTGCCGCAGCGCCGGGCGTAGGTTCAAGACCCAGGGTACGAGGTATATCTCTACTACAGGCACGTTCAATTTGGATATAATGCCTGGAAGAATTCCTTTAAACCCGCAGTATTAATTTTTTTTCTGGATTTCATAGCGTCGCTGACCAAATCCGATATGTTCGATCCAGGAATGCTCTCGCCTTCAATTTTCACCTGCACTGTTTTATCCCACGTAATCACATCGGGTCTAGCTTTTAAACGGGATAAAAGTGCCGTGTATTGGGTATGTGTTTTCCCACGTTGGCATGAGATAATTGCGGCTCGGTACGTTGTTCCTCGTTCTTTACAGGACTCTACGTCTCTTTTTGTCGTCTCAGCTCTAAATAGCGTTCCAAATACGCATTAAACAACTTCTGGTTTTCGTCTTTGGGCACGTCGTCTCGTTAAAGAATGTCCGACATTTGCGTACGTTTATGCATCATCGTGCCTATCAGGGGAGACGTCTTGAGTCTCTGCCTTTGTTCGTATCGGTGAAGAGCCTTCTCTGGGGCCAGCACCATTTTCCTGCTGTGTTTCATGTCCACAACAAACTTCCAAGCACGCCCAGAGCGGACAGTAAAACAGCTGTTAATAGGTTTCCGCCTTTTTGCGTCAAATAGGGCTTTTTACGTTTTTGGGATACTTTCTTGTTTGCCAATGCATGGAGATGTGTCTTGTACGGGGCTAAACGACGCTTCTGGCGTGACGTTAATGAATGGATTTCAAAATGACGTCACAAGGGATAAAGTTATCTAAATATAATATAATATAATATAATATAATATAACACAATATAATATAACACAATATAATATAATATAATATAATATAATATAATATAATATAATATAATATAATATAATATAATATAATATAATATAATATAATATAATATAATATAATATAATATAATATAATATAATATAATATAATATAATATAATATAATATAATATAATATAATATAATATAATATAATATAATATAATATAATATAATATAATATAATATAATATAATATAATATAATATAATATAATATAATATAATATAATATAATATAATATAATATAATATAATATAATATAATATAATATAATATAATATAATATAATATAATATAATATAATATAATATAATATAATATAATATAATATAATATAATATAATATAATATAATATAATATAATATAATATAATATAATATAATATAATATAATATAATATAATATAATATAATATAATATAATATAATATAATATAATATAATATAATATAATATAATATAATATAATATAAAATATAATATAATATAATATAATATAAAATAATATAATATAATATAATACAATATAATACAATACAATACAATACAATACAATACAATACAATACATTACAATACAATACAATATTCATTTAATTACAACTTCAAATTTACAGGTGATGGGTCTTGTTTAACATCCTACTAATATAACTATAAGTGCCATTAAGGGCTTCTGCTACCAAAAAAATTTTGAAATTTTGAAAAAAAAATTTTTGTCTTAAAATCATCATTAATATATGTAGAGTTGCGTGAAAGCAAAAATAAGCCTGGTAGAACTTTGTTTTCTCACAGAATTTCATCTTTTTGAAAGGGTAGGCAACCATCTTCCACGTTGCCATGGAAACGGGTTTGTGTTTATTGTTTGTCATGCCTTGTTTCTTGGTTGTTTGTGGGTGGTTTGAATATTTTTTTGCTGAATATGTAATTCCACAGCCTGAGGGACTGGTAGCAAGTTAAGGCCTGGTCCCATAGGTATTCTAGACCACATTTTCCTTCACTGTTCGAAAACCTTGCTATATAGAGTTGAAAACACATCAAAGATTCACACTTTTTTTGTATTTTATTTTATTTTGTTGCTTATTGGTATATGAAAATAGTCTCTTAGAGATTTTATTTTCTTTACAATGCCAAAAGTATCAAAAAAACGGCAATTTCGTGGCCAAAATCGATGGAATGTTGACACATCAAATTCAGACAACAACCTTTCATCTCCACGTGTGTCTACACCAGTGCTTGAAACAGCTTCTGTACGCAAGGTAAGAGTCAGAGTAATGAGAGAAGCGAATGTTTTGATGGGGCACACAGCTGTAGACTGATTGAGCTGTCAAATTTAGTCAGTGCATTTCAGCCTTTACATAATTGCCCATCTGGAGGACAGTTGAAAGTAAGCGACGACGAGGCCCGTAGATATGGAAATAGCTCTGTGATCAATGTAGAGTGTTCCAAATGCGACGTGAAGATTGAGATCCAAACCTCTGGGAACAACAGCCAAGTGTGGAAACCCAAAAATGCCATGGACACAAACAGGCGTATGGTTTATTCAGCAATGGAGATGGGTGTAGGAAGAGAGGCCATGTCAGTTATGTGTGACATTTTCAATATGCCTCCCCCTTGCCATCATAAAGCTTGGGACCAACATGTTGCAGCACTGTATGTGGCCCACAAGAAAACTGTTGCAGAACAGTTACAGAAGGCGAGAAACAAAGTGTTTCCACTTGCTCTGATGAAACTGATGTTGCAGAGATTGCTGTGAGCTATGATGGAACGTGGTCCAAACGAGGATACACAGCTAATTTTGGGGTTGGTTTTGTCATCTCTGTTGAAACAGGCCAAGTGCTTGATTTTGATTTTTAGTCAAAGCTGTGCTCAGAGTGTACATCAGCAAAGAAGGATCTTGGTGAAGATTCTGCTGAGTATGCTATTTGGTATGGTGGGCATAAAGATGAGTGTACCCAAACCCATACTGGATCAAGTGGTTCAATGGAGTGCTCAATAGCCAAAAAGATCTGGGACAGATCTAAGGATAGTAACTTACATTACAAATTCATGATCAGTGATGGTGACAGCAAAGCCTATGGAAGTATCTGGGATACATATGGTTGTTGTGAGGATTGTGCGAAATGGGAGAATATTGATAAGCGGTCGAAGGAATACAAGAAATGGCGCGAGTCGAAGGAGTATAAGGTGTGGAAACAATCCCATGAGAGCGGAAAGGCTGAGTGTGCAAGGGTCTCCAAGCTGGATTGCATTGGCCATGTCCAGAAAAGAATGGGGACACACTTGCGTGAACTAAGAAAAAGGCAACCTAAACTGAAGGACGGGAAGCCAGTAAAGGGAAGTAAACATCGTCTGACTGACAAAAATTTGGATAACTTACACACATATTATGGAAATGCCATCAGGGCAAATGTCAAACCAGGGAAATTAACTCCACAGGAGCAAAAGGAGCAAATTGAAGTAATGCAAAAGGCTATACTGGCAGTTCTCTACCACACTTGTGAGACTGAAAACAACAAAGAGAGACATAAATACTGTCCACCAGGGCCAGATAGCTGGTGCTCTTATAGGAGAGATGGTACTCTCAAGAGGAAAGATCACCATTTCATTTAGATGCTGTTTTTTTAGATTTCCTTCTACCTGAGTTTCAACGCCTCAGTGAGTATTCCCTGTTGCTCCGCTGTCTTCCTGGGTATTTACAGAATGCCAATGAAAGTCTCAACAGCCTTGTTTGGAACCGTGCCCCTAAACACCGGTACAAAGGGGCTCATGTTGAGGAAATTGCTGTCATGTCTGCTGTCATGTCCTTCAATGCTGGTGCAGCTACAAGGCAAGATGTCATGAAGGCAGCTAACATTCCAGGTGGTCAATTTACCTTTGAGGGGTGTTCAGCAAAGGATAATACAAGGATGGTAGATTCGGTAAGACAGGCAGCAGCGAAAGAGAAAGAAATGAGAAGAAAAAGAAGGGAAGCAAAGCTGGCAGCAAATGAAGGGGAATGCTCTCATGCCAGTGGCATGTTTAATGATGTGGATCCACTTGACTTTGGTCCTTCATCATCATCATCAGATGATGATGACTTTGACCATGAGGATGACTATACGTTAGCCAGATTTGCTCTCAATGATGAGTCTGATGAGAGTGATGATGTACCATTGGCTCAATTTGCCAGTAGAATGCAAGAAAAGTAACTGTGACATTCTTGTGAGAATAAGTGTTGACTTTAGACAGGTACATTGCACCCAAACATCAGAAAACACTAGCAACATTGTTTACTAACTTTAAATGCCGTTTTCTCGAAAACCGTATTTTGGCTAGCAGCTGTTACTTAAATCCTATCTTCTCGAAGAGTATTTAAGCAATCTTGCTGATTTTTTCTGAGATTGTTCTTTAGATGTTTGTGCATAAATTAATGGATGCTTTTTACACTCTGATCAAAAATGAATGTTTTACACCAAAATTGGTATTGGTGAGTAAGATCGTTACCTAATACTTGTTGCCATTGCAACAAAATAGAGAGTTAGGCAAAAAGCATCCATTATTTTGTTCACAGGGATGTAATCTATTATTCAACTTAAATGTAACCAGCTTGGATGCTTACATTTTGACTAGATAGATTTTAAATATAGAAAGCTAAAAATTCACTTTTCTGGTTTGCAAGGCTCTTATACATTTAAGTTTTTTATTGGAAGGTTATCTGTGATAATATTTGTATAGACCATGTTATAAGCTTCAAAATGATATATGGCATGTTGCATATGCATTAAACCATGATAAGATAGAGCCGATGTTGTATCATAGGTTCGCGAACAAAAAGTTCAGGTAGCACGTTCTAGTACTAAGAACCTACGAATTGTTCCAAATGTGGTTTATGTTCAACGGTATTATCATTATTATACATAAGTTTATTATAATTATAATCGTTGATCAAATCATTCAGAGCTATCATCTGCATCTTGGAAAACGTCAGTTATCCCAAGATGTTCCCGGTAAATGTTTGTAGATCCCTGAATTGCGTCGGTACAACACAATTTTCTGAATAAAAAACGATAACGCTTGGACATCCCGAGTTCGCGCAGAACGTTTTCATTGGCAGGATGCCAAGAACCAAGGGCGCCGATGACAAAACCAAAGACTTTACATTGTTTTCCTTGACCAACAAAGAATTGCTTCAGCCCTTCATATTTGTCGAGTTTCCGTTGTTCAGCATCACGGAGGGCTTCAGCATTGTTATCGAAGGGGCAGCAAACATCAATAATCAACACTTTCTTGTCATCTTCTACTATTATATCAGGGCGGAGACGAGAATTGGCAGCACGAACTTGTTGATCTGTTGTAATAGATCCACGTTGAACGGCGTTAACGATGCGGTCTACAATGCTATTGTGTCTTCTTAGGATACTAGGCATGTTAGGACGACAATGGCATAACACATGGGGGAGGGTCTCGTCTGAGTCACATCGGCGACATTTTGGAGAGGAATTAGGCCAACGACTCTTGACACTGTTCACTGGGAGGCAATTAAGTCGAGCTCGATGAATGAACCGCCAATCTCTGAAGCGAATATTTAGGCCGTTGTATTGCCAGGTAGAACCGTTGGCAAAGGTGTCGGTAGTTAGAGCTCGGCCAACTTTTCCTTGATCAGGAAGTGCAAGTAAAGTGGAAGCAAAACGATCTTGAACGTGAAAGTGAAGGAAACGGCTGGCTTCTTTAGCCAGAACAGAGCCAGTGGTCTCAGTGGATAGGATAGGGAGACCTTTGTCATTGAATCTAATAATGCCAAGGTTACGTGCCGACTTACGAACGCGAGTCCATAACGATTGAATGTTATAACGTAAGCTGGTCAAACGGTCATCCGGAAGGCAACACAATATAATACAATATAATAAAATATAATAAAACATAACATAACATAACATAACATAACATAACATAACATAACATAACATAACATAACATAACATAACATAACATAACATAACATAACATAACATAACATAACATAACATAACATAACATAACATAACATAACATAACATAACATAACATAACATAACATAACATAACATAACATAACATAACATAACATAACATAACATAACATAACATAACATAACATAACATAACATAACATAACATAACATAACATAACATAACATAACATAACATAACATAACATAACATAACATAACATAACATAACATAACATAACATAACATAACATAACATAACATAACATAACATAACATAACATAACATAACATAACATAACCAGGGTTGCCAGATTTCTTGAATAATTAAGCCAAACCATCATTAGTGCTGTCACAAAAACAAAGAAAACAAAAGGCAAATACAATGAAAAACAAAGAGCATTGTTAAAAGTTTGGCTAATTTATGCATGCAATCTGGCAACCCTGAACATAACATAACATAACATAACATAACATAACATAACATAACATAACATAACATAACATAACATAACATAACATAACATAACATAACATAACATAACATAACATAACATAACATAACATAACATAACATAACATAACATAACATAACATAACATAACATAACATAACATAACATAACATAACATAACATAACATAACATAACATAACATAACATAACATAACATAACATAACATAACATAACATAACATAACATAACATAACATAACATAACATAACATAACATAACATAACATAACATAACATAATATAATAAATTTGTCACAATTTACAAATGATACACATGCAGGTAGACTATATACATATTAACATATACCTAGTAATAACATCACTAAAACAGGTTACAAAACACATAGACAAGTTGTGACAGGAATAAGGAACAGGACATTCATCCCAATTGACACCTAATCCCTAATTACATACTTAGATCGAAGACAAAACACAAAGTATTTCATTTAACAACAATATGGACGTTAAGTTATAGGGTACGTCTACACATAGCGACAGACATAGACATAGGGTACGTCGAGCACCACGTACTTGCACATATAACAGCCTCGTACCCAGGCGGCTCTGAGCGACAAGTAAAATTATTGATTAAGTAATTTGATATTTGCAAGATATAACCGAGGACGCGATAAAAGAAAACTTTAGAATAGCAAACTGTAGCTCGTGCCAATTAAACTATAACTATACCATACCAGACTATAACGATAGAACGGGCTATTCGACTATAGGTTTATATTAATTGACATTGACAAAAGCGAGAAGGTTATACTTTTGAAAAAAAACCGAATATAAAGATATAATAAAGCGAGTAAATAAAATTACAAAACAAAGATATTAGATTGGCGACGACGATGACGATATGGCTATGATGACGATACAGCTAAAAAAGCAAACAGAGTATTTCGAGACTCAAAAAAAAAATCGCCTGCACGAAGTGTTCAAATTTCGTGAGGCTAAACAGGAAGCAAACGAGACTTTGGATCAATGTCACACTCGGCTACGTAAATTAGCTAAAACATGTACATTCGCGGACGAAGGCTTTGAAATTGAGCAACAAATCATAATGGCAGAAACCTCATCACGCATTCGAAAGCGAGCCCTGCGAGACCCGACCTATACACTTAAAGATATTGTAGTAGACGGTCGACAGCACGAGCGAAGTGCATACCAGGCTCGGGATATCGAGTCTAAAGATTGTACAGACACTACACACGAAGTCAGCAAAAAATAAACAAAACTAAATTTAAACTTTACCTGCAAGTTTTACTGGCATGAAATAAAAGTACTTAAATGCTTTCTTTCTGGGCCAGTTTTGAAAAATATAAAATTCGTGTGATGTTTCTTCGGCGCTCGTTGCGTACGTGAAAAGACTGGGACCAGGCGTCAAGTTTGACTTTAAACTTCCGGCTGAAGGTAGCGTTCCATTTTTATTTAGTTTAATGCATTATGCGGGAAAATAACTGCTGATCTCATTTGGCAGGAAATTTCTGCTGGATGGGGGGAGGGAGAATCTACTGGCAAGTACCTTTGTCGTTTCAATTTGCCTTTCTAACTATCAACGCACACCTAGCTTTAATCCATTCGGTTAGAAAATTGCATCAGTGTTTCATTTATTTTAAAAACGTTGGATAAGTGCTCTAAGCTAAAATTTCTAACCGATTTCTTTGTAGACCACGTGTTCGTCTAAACTCCATTAAACTCGCTTTGCGTGCAAATGATTTGCTCTCACACGCAGTACATAAAAAGTTCATCATCCGGT
This sequence comes from Muricea muricata, assembly GCA_963855995.1. Taxonomy (NCBI): domain Eukaryota; kingdom Metazoa; phylum Cnidaria; class Anthozoa; order Malacalcyonacea; family Plexauridae; genus Muricea; species Muricea muricata. The sequence goes on along the minus strand of OY979729.1, from coordinate 4,953,709 downwards.
ACATAAGAAGTTCATCACGTGGTACATAAAAAGTTCATCACGTGGTACATAAAAAGTTTATCATGTGGTACATAAAAAGTTAATCACCTGGTACATAAAATCACACTCGCGCGTTCAAATCTCGATTGACTAATTTACTACACTGACTAGTGTTTTCGATAATGAGTTATGGAGGTCAGTTCTCACAAATTGTCTTCACTTTTCTCATGGTACAAACAGTGAGGCCTGCTAATAGTACTAAAGTTCATTTTATGATTACAACTTTACAGTTTTTTAACAATAACGCAATTTCATTGGTCAATACCCGTGCAGGATGAGTGCTGGATGTTAAAAGCTGACATCGCTTCGTTTTTCGAGATTGTTATACCATAAGTGGCCCAGAAATCGGGGGGTTTTAACCTTAAATAATTAAGAAATAGATAACATTTTACCATTGTCTGTTCAATTATAGATACACGGTACGGCGTCATAATGTGGTAAGAAAAAAGTGGCCCACGAGCCGCCTGGGCGAGTGGGTCACTGATGTTGTTACCACAATATGACGTCTACCGTGTACCTATAATTGAAGAGACAACGGTAAAATGTTATCTATTTGTTTTATATAATAAAAATGTGAAAATTTTTTGCCAAAATAAGCTTTGTAGTGCGACGAAAAGACTTTAGCGCGCCATTTGACGTAATCATGATCTATACACAACAAAGCACGCCATTGGCTATCGATAATTCTAAAATTGCTGTGATTGGCTTGTCGCTGAAATGGCGTCAGCGTGCGTCTGTCCTTTAATAGATCACAATTCCCGACCAATAACAATAACAATAACTAGAATTCAATCCCCTCCGTTAAACCACGTCACCGTCCCAGTCTCCTCGTCTTTTTTGTTCACTCCTAAACTTGGAAGGTTGTGTTGAAAAAATAGCAGACAAAATTATTTCCATCGACGTTCAGAATCCATCGAATCCTAGCGAATCTGAAGGTTAGCCGTTACCAGTTTCGCCTAGTCACCTTGCACACGCTCTTGTTGCCGACAAGGACGCGCCTTCTACCCTAACTAACGCTTTAGCTGGTGCCCTTGGACCTTTGATTTAAGGCCACGCTAGCGGCCAGAGCGATAAGGACTCTGAGTCTGGAAATTATACAGATCCTGGCGTGCCAGCTAGCCAGTCAGGCGTAGAACCACAGCAGTCGATAATGCCCGTCCAGAGGCAACACAAAATAACAATAAACGTTCTTATGAGGAATCGCAAGACGATTGCCTCGAGATTACGGCCGTCAAGCGCCCTCGTGCTAATATGGCTTCGACTGCTATCGAATGTGATCATAATGTGCTTGAAGAAAATGATCTGATCCTTTCACCTAACTCACGTTGGGAAGCCAGTGAGAACTTAAAGGAGCTTATAAACGCTAGTACTCAGCCATTGAAGCGTTTTGAGCGAAGAGCAATTGAGAAGGAATTTCCACGTCCTAATGTGGATGCGGCCTACACGCCTAACCTAGATAGCTACCTAGTTCCTTTAATTGCTGGCATCAAGGGCCCAGACCAGTGTCTCCGGGATATTCAGGACAAGATATGCGATATATTTGGACCTCTTGGGGTTAAGCATGAAAACTTACTGCCTCTGGTATCAGCAACTGAAGATGGCGAAGAAGTTACTTTAGATCGCCAAGCGGTTGCAGCATTTATGAACTGTCTCAAGAAGTCAGTCAAGTTACTTGGGGATGCGTCAGCCATCTTTATCACACAGCGTCGTGGGCAAGTACTTACCAAGCTAAACCCATCTTCGGCATCATTGGGTAAGGAGCAATTTCCGGAAGAAAACTGCGAGAAAACAACGTTTGGGCGAGGGTTTTGAAACTCGTCTTTAAAACAAGATCAGAGACAATCAGGACAGTTGCACAATGCTGGAAAATCGTTTTTTCCAAAGACTGCCTCTCGGGGATGGCGGGGACACCAGGCAGGCAGTTTTGCCCAAAACCAGCCCCGGCAATATTCGCCACGGTTCAACCGGAACCCATCTCGTTTCCAAAGCCCAAGATTTCAGACAGCCGGATATCGTGGGAGGGGTGAGCCAGTTTCTCAAGGGACAGCACCCCACGCAGCCCTAGCAAGCAGACCACACCCACTAACAGGTTTTCCATTTAACTTTAATTCCTTTAAAAGTCAATTGCCCCATTGCAAGATGACTAAAGCACTTTCTACCAAATTGGAAACTGATTACCCAGGATCCTTGGATCCTGGAAGTTGTCAGGGGATATCAAATAGATTTTTTGGAGGCCCGAGTCCACACTTACCCACCAAAGCCAATGGCAGTAAGTGTAGAAAATCAAGTACTAATAGAGACCGAAGTACAAAAATTATATAAAAAATATCCACTTAGCATAACCTCTCAATGCAGAACAGGGGTTTCTAAGCACCTTATTTCTTGTACCGAAAAGGGGGGGGGGGGGGAGCGTCCTGTAGTAAATTTGAAACCTCTAAATCAGAAGATTCCCTACGAACATTTCAAGATGGAGGGAATCCATATGTTACAGGACCTGTTAAAAAAGAGGATTATTTAGTCAAAATAGACCTGAAAGATGCATACCTGACTGTGCCCATTTGGCACAAACACCAAAAGTATCTCCGCTTTCTCTGGAAAGACAATATGTGACAGTTTGCATGCTTCTCCTTCGGCCTTGCAAGTGCACCCAGGGTATTCACCAACATACTCAAGCCAATAGTGTCTGTTTTAAGACTAATGGGGTTGAGAACAATAATTTATCTAGACGACATCCTGATTATGTCCCAATCTCGCGACCTAGCAATGACACATGCAGCAACAACACTGAATCTTTTGAAGGGCCTAGGGTTTGTATTAAATTACGAAAAGTCTTGTTTGGAAACATCCCAAGTAAAAGAGTTTCTTGTTTTTGAAATAAACTCACAAACTCTAACAATTCTGCTCCCAAGAGACGAAGTCAGAAATATACAAAAGGAATTGTCACAATCTATCAGACAACCCAAGCCCATCAGTTCGCGAATTATCAAAGTTCCTGGGGCTCCTAACTTCTTCCATTCAGGCATTTTTTCCGGCCCCTCTTCATTATCGCAACCTTCAAGGCGCCAAAAACCAAGCGTTGAGACAGTTTCAGTCTTACGAGACTATTGTAAATCTCAATTATCAAGCAGTACAGGAGATTCAATGGTGGGGGACCACTTAATTGCTTGGAATGGGCGAGCCATTCTGAGACAGCCCATCCAACTGACAATAGAGACAGACGCTTCAACAAAGGGTTGGGGTGCCCAATGCCAGGGAGCAAGCACAGGGGGGCGTTGGTCTCCCAAAAAGAAAGAGCTCCACATAAACTCTCTGAAGCTCCTAGCAGGGTCTCTTGCAGTAAAGAGATTTGCAAAAGAAGAGGGGAAAGTACACATTCTTCTCCTCATGGACAGTGTTTCAGCAGTACCCTACATCAACAAACTAGGAGGGCCCCACTGTTTTGTGCTGAAAGCTTGGCCCACGACCAATAGACATGGTACCTATCTGCTATTTTGCCTCAGGTTGATGCCCAAAAAGTTGGTTCACATCCACTCGTTTCCCAAATTTTAAGGGGGGGGGGGGGTTCATTTAAGGCCCCCTCTCCCTCGCTATACCGAGACATGAGATGTTTCAAAGGTTATCTGCTTTCTCAAATCTCTGAGGAGCAACAATTTATTACCATCCAAAATGTTGACTCAAAATTTGCAATGTTGTTATCATTGACAGTTCCAGGCCATTGTTCCGAATTATCTTTTTCCCGGAGGGAGTATATAGTATTTAATTTGCCAGTCCTAAGACGATTCGAACTGGCAAAGTTTTAAATCGTGTTTCCATGCGAGGTTTAATGAAGATCTCAACCTGTGCCCGTGTGCCTGCCTTGAGGTGTATGAACGACGTACCAGTGCTCATAGAACTGTGCGTTCGGATCAGCCAAATAGGTTATTCCTATCTTAAATTAAGCCGTTTAAACCAGTGTCTACCAGCAGTATAGCTCGCTGGATTAAGGAGGTTTTGTCGTTCTCAGGTAACGATACGGCTATTTTTAAGGCACATTCAACCCGCGGGGCGTCAGCTTCTGCCGCTGCCGATCGGGGCGTGACTATTTCAAAGATACTACAACTTGGAGACTGGTCACAAGAAGATACATTTCAAAAATTTTATTATCGAGTATCAACCTCAATTTAACACCACAGTTGGCAGAGCTATTTTGGCTGGTGATCACTTATGGAAATTTCAGCTTTAAACATGCATTGTTAAATTGAGTCGAGCATTTTGAAATATAATTTTGGATTATGCAAGGGCCGCTTTCGGCCTGTAGTGTAACACAGATTATATAAGAAACACGAGACGAGATTTAACAATGAAATCCCACCCTCCCTACCCGTTTTTTATTATGTTTTGTTACAGGTTGAATACGTTCTCGAAAAAGAGGAGGAGACTGAGGCGGTGACGTGGTTGAACGGAGGGGATTGAGTCCTAGTTATTGTTATTGTTTATTGGTGCTTTTAATCACTGTATTTTTGGAGTGAAAATTTTATATTTCTTATATAATTCGTATTACACTACAGGCCGCACGCGGCTCTTGCATAATCCAAAATTATTATATAAATCAATTTTGTACATAATATTCCTTTTACAGCTGTCAGAAACGCGCGGAATGGTTTTTTTCTCGTGCGATAGTCGGTCAGTCTCGCGCGACATTCGTGTAGTATTATCGCTTTAATGTACATACGAACGTCGCGCGACACTGACCGACTATTGCACGAGAAAAACCAATTCCGCGAGTTTCTGACATTGAAGTGTAATGCAACAGGAACGCTAACTCAACACAAAAGTTCAGATAATACGTGAATCCAAGTTAGTTTTCCGAGTTTTCAGACGAAATACTTAACGCCATAGATCGGACATTATATCAAATTGAAGCTATTAAAAAGTGACATTTAACATAAAAAATTCAAGACTATAGACGAAAAAGATTCCCTTCAAAGTTTAAGTTGTTTTCTTTAGCCAGAAGTCTCAAAATTTTTACACGAAATACAACTTTTTAATCCCTTTCATTTGATATAACATGCAATTTTTGACGTTAAGTATTGCAACTCAAAACTCAGAAAAACTGAACAAACTTGAATCAACCTTCCCGCCTGACTTATCGTTCCAGTTTACTTATAGTTTAATGGTTTCTGACAGCTGTGATATAAAAGCATAGTATGATAAAAGGAATATTATAAGATTGATTTATTACTCCGCCTGCCGTAGGCGTGGTGGAGTTATAAATTCGCCTCGCTCAATTTTTCTGTTTTCTTTTTTTGTCGGTGTCGAATGTTGGGCTGCCGCTCATGGGTGATACTGCTGGCACCAGCCGTGTGAGCCGATCTAAACACGGCGATTAAACTCAATTTCTAGCGGAATATGCTAACAAAACACACATTTTAACATGTATACTACAACATTTTAAGCGCAAGAAGGTTCTAAGTGCAATGATTCTCATGCAAAATGTTTTATAACGACAAATTTCACCGCGAAACTTTATCGAGGAGCGATGTATCGTGGTGACGTTTTGAGAGCGTATTTCCGTAATTTTCTGTTGTGTTCCTACTTTTAAGGAAATTTAGAAATTTCTACACAAGAATCAAACGCAAATTCTACTGAAATATCTATATATACAAAACACAATTTTTAACATGTAATAGTTAACAAAAAGGGACAGGAAGGTTCTTTATCAAAACATTGCTCCAGAAATGTTTTAAAACGGCAAATTCTGATAGACTCCATCATTCCATGATTAAGGAGTGAGTCTAGGAAATGTGTTCCTAATTCTGAACACGTTGTGATTGCTTTCCTCGTTTTTCTATTTCTACCTATGTTGAGATAATATTTCGTGCAAAATGATTTATTTGCTTGTGAGATTTTATATAATTATAAAAGGTAAGAGACATTTTACATTCCAATTCCAGAAATACATACGTTAGTCTAAAGTTCCCAACAAATTATATCGTGGAGACTTCAGGCAGTGTGCTACAGAATAGATTTAAATGATGCTATCAGGTTAATATATTGATGTATTGTATACACTTTTAGCAAAATTTTCTTTACCGTTGCAAAATAAAACAGCTATATGTTGGTGGCATTATGACAAAAGAATCTTGTTTAACATATGTACTATGAAAGTCTTTAATTTAAATTAAATTCTAAAAAATTCAATCCCACTAGGACTCTGGAGAAAGTGCCTGGCAAGTCACTCAGACATTGATATTTGGTTATCTCAGTGATTACATAAGATGTGCTAGCAATTTCTTAACATGGTAAAATGCCCAGGAAGGTACCCTAATAATAATTGATTTAAAAAGGAATTAGTTGGGCAGAACAGAAATAAGTGAATATACCCCACCCCCAATAAACTCTCTATATAGTTACAGCCCTGCCTGGCCTTGTGCCCATTTTCGTTTCGGCAGGCGGAGTGAACGCCTTAGCAGGCGTCTTGTTTAAGGTTAAAGACCACCGATTTCTGGGCCACCTATATTATACGGATTTTATTGCCGAAAAACCCATTTCAATTTCTAAAATTAGCAGAGGATGAAGACAAAGTCAAACACCAAAGTACAGAGTAAAGAAGCTATAATCATTCATGTTTGTGTTGTGAAACATTTATAATGTGTTGTATACTCGTCTGGTTTATTTTTGTAATATCATAGTCACCTCGAAATCCTTTGTTTTACTAGTGACGATTAACAACTAAATAACCCGATGCACATTAGGTAGGATTATATAGTAACTAATCGTACCTAATATTTATGCATTAGGTGCGATTACCAGCTAATCGTACCAAATATTTATGCATTAGGTACGATTACTAGCTAATCGTACCCAATGTTTATGCCAAACACCTGCGCTTTTTATTTATGCAAGACAGAAATGAACACACTTCAATTAACTTTTATTATAAGTAATGTTGACAATTTACATTCTGCACACTTGCCCCTTCCAAAATTCCCCCGAGATTTATTTGTGAAGACTGGCTCTTTTCATATTCACTGCAAGCATTTATTAATAACCTATCTTGTTCGCTAACGAAACAAAAACGTTGCCCCGACATACTTATCTTCGTATACTTCCTGCATATTACTCAAATTTCACTGCCAAACACGTAACTATAGACCAGCTTATATGCACAACATTTACATATTTCCTCTCAACTACTCTAAAACATTTCAATAGAATAGCACTCAAACAAAGACATAAAACCAACTATTATTCCATTTTAGCTATAGTTAAATCCCCTAAAAGCGTTCCTATTGTCTCGGTGACAATAATATTACAAAGTAATAACATGGCTTTACGGTTGCTTAGTGATTAAATGACCCTCAAGCCTCGGGAGGTTTAGTAAAAGTCCCTCGGCTTTCGGATACATTTAATCACTAATCAACCTCAAAGCCATGTTATTACTTATAATTATCAATTTAGCAGAAATACGATTTTTTTTATTTGCATATTCTTGTTTTAGTTTGTGCTGTAGCGATGAAAATACAAGTTCGTTCTAATCAGCATGCAACGGTGTCTATAAGAAATGAAATTATATATGCCCACATTGCTTACTAGCACAGGTACTGTACTTCAAATGCTGGTATTTTTTAGCTTTTTGTTTACATAAAACTGCAAAATAATACAAAATGAAACTTACATATCCGCCACTTTTGGCCGTTCGTAACATTGGTTTTTTACATCTGCTCTTCGGTCGGATATCAGTTTGTGTTTTTGTTAAAGTACTATATTTTCACCAAAATTTAGAGCAAAAGATTACAAAACAAAAAAGTTGTCGGAAAAGTTTTAAAATTGTGTTAGTTTTAGCGTGCGGGCGAATGCCGAGAAAGCTACAGTTGAGTTGACGATTCTTGGGAGATTTGCGCATGCACTTCATATCGCCAATGTTAAGCGTTGTTTCACTGTAGTTATTTTATAAAACAATTGCCGGATGGGTTTCAGCTCGTGTATTTTTCAGCTATCCGAAAATCTAGCAACATCCCGCGTGCGTGGATCACGCTATCCTGCACCGGAAAGGCGGAAACCATTCGGTAATTTATTACCTGTCTTTCATGACATCGTTGCAGTTCAAGACGACATGTAGACCAACAAAAGATGCACAAACTGCCTGAAGCAATGACACCAGTCTGAAAAACACCAAAGAAGTCATGCAATGAAAAACACGAAAAAAGACAATGCAATTAAATAAAAATACCAGTACTTGCAAACGGTTGGTAGATGAAAGTTTTGAGTACAAGTTCTTTGAAAAGACTTAATAAATATAATTTTCAGTGTTTCCAACAAAAAATGGTCTACATAATGACAAGCACATACATTGCCTCGACTGTACAAACTACGCTCAAGTTTCATTTTCAAGTTTTGTTTAGTTCTTGAATGTGCATTACATTGCATCGCATGACATGTGCATATTTTGAAACATTAAATTATCAAAAGATTATTTTCCACCTCAACTCTCGTTCTTGCTTGACTGCATTTATGGACTCCTTCATTCAAAAAAGGTGATGCTATTAATAGACTGTATGATACAGACAACAAGATACAATATTTGAGCAGTTGCTATGTGAGCAAATAGCAGATCACTATGACCAAACCTTAGAATGAAAGCCTACAGAAAGAATCACAGCTGCCAAACAACATTGCTAATGCTGGTTGAGGACTTGAAAATGGCTATTGATTGATAGGAGATTGTATTAGTTATCTCGATGGACATGAGTAAAGCTCTTGATTTTTTTAAACACTCGCTTCTCGTGAAGAAACTTGATGCATATGGCTATGATGCAAACTCTCTCCATCTCATTAGGTCATTCTTTACAGACAGATTAATTGAATAGAGTTAACTTAACGACATGACAACTAAATAGAAAAGCGTGCAGCATGGTTGCCCTCAGGGATCACCATTTGAACCCCACTTGGGGGGAGGGGGGATATTTTCCAAATCGACAAATTTGAACCTAACCATGTATGCTGATGATTACAGTAGCCAAAGTGTCATGGTATACTGTGGACTACCATACATGGTCACTAATATGCATGCCACAAAGTTTATATAGGACCGTAATCTTTAATATTAGTCAGTCTTACTTGGTCTTTATCTAGTGATGTATTTTAACTATTGCTTTTATTATTAACAATTAAATGAAACTATAACATGGTGTCAGGAGTGGGATACCTTTTGAGCTAGAAAATAAAGCGGAACATTGGTTTACCAGGCGGGAAAATTACACAATTTGTTGCTGTTTATTCGATCGAAGTATGGCTGAGCTCGCCGGACTTCCGAGTCCTCGCATGGATGGAAGTGCCCCCGATCTACCTCAAGCGTTTAAAAAGTTCAAAGCTACTTGCAAACTCTACTTTTCCGGACCTTTAAAAGAGAAAAGTGAACGCGAAAAGATAAGCTATCTGTTAATATGGACCGGCGACAAAGGAATCGAGCTCGTGTCAACATGGTCGATGACAGAAACAGAACAAGCGAAGCTGGATACATATTGGACTAAGTTTGAAGAATACGTTGCACCTAAGAGTAATTTTCGCCTTGCAAGATATAAATTTCGTGTATTAAAGCAAGAGAAAGGTGAATCAGTGGACTGTTTTATCAAAAAGGTTAGAGTTCTTGTCAAAGAATGTAAGTACGCTAACGATGATGAACATATTGTAGACGCTCTAATTTTTGGCTCAAATGATCGCAGAGTACAGGCAAAATTACTTGAGTATGATGCCAGCCTAACCTTAAATAAAGCCATTGATATTGCTAGAACTGCCGAAGGCAAGCTACTGTATCACAATTAGCAGATATGAGAAGTGCAGAGCCTTCTTCTACCTGAATAAATGCCGAGTATAGTTCTGACGGTATTAACAAGCACCAGACCCATCCTTTTAAAGTCTGTGGGAACTGTGGCACAAAGCATGACCAAATAATACCTTTCCTTTTTAAATCCCTTTGTCCAGCATTCAATTTCGAATGTCGGAAATGTCACAAGTTAAACCATTGGGAGAGGGTTTGTCGCTCTCATGAAGTGAAACCAGCCCATAATCATAGTAAAGGGCGATGACATAAGGGGATTCCGAAAGGGAAACACTCCAAGCATGTGCATTCATTAAATCAAAGTGACACAAGAGATCCTGTTGAAACCCATACTCCTCAGTTATATTTTGATTCCCTTCTCATCAATGGTGTTAATCATAAGAATACCCAGGCTTTACTGGAAATACAAGTACATTCTGGTCAGACTGCTAGAAACATAGTCTGTAAAATTGATACCGGTGCAGAGGGTAATGTTATCCCATTGGATTTATATACCCAGCTACATCCACAGTCCATGTGTAACTCTAGTTGCCACCCTGTTGATTTAAATACCTCAAGTACTAATATAATGGTATTTGGTGGGCATGTTATCGAACAGTACGGTACCTGTTTGTTAAAACTTTCATACAATGGTATTGGCAATAAGTATCCTTTCCATGACGTAAACACATCTGGTCTCACCATATTAGGCTACCTACTTGCAGTGATATGAAGTTAGTCACGCTCATTTATTCCGTTACAAGTCAGCATGTTTCAAAATTGGCTTCCTTCAACCCCTCGCAAGGTGACCCAACGGAAGAACTTCTTCATGATTACGCTGACTGTTTCAGTGGTATTGGGTATTTTGAGGGAGAATTTCGAAGTACGCTAGACCCAACAGTGCCACCAACCACCCCGTAATCCATCCACCCCGCAGGGTTTCACAAGCCCGTCCAAGAACCATTGAAGAAAGAGCTTGATTTCCTAGAAGCACAGGGTATGATAACCAAAGTTTCACAGCCCACTGACTACGTTAACTCACTTGCGCGTGTTACAAAGGCCAATGGATCACTTCAGTTGTGTCTAGATCCTAAGGATTTGAACAAAGCCACCATGCGCCCTCATCACCGCACCCCAACTATTGATGAGATACTCCCTAAGCTAAATGGTGCTCAATATTTTTCAATTGTTGATGCTAGAAGCGGGTATTGGAATATCAAGTTAGATAATCAAAGTTCCTTTACATTCAATTCTCCCCACGACAGATACTGTTTTCTCCGGCTCTCTTTTGGTCTAATATGTGCTCAAGATATTTTTCAGAAGAAGGTTGATAAATATTTGGTGATCTTCCTGGGGTAGCAGGGATAGCTGATGATATCGTCATTATCAAATAAACCCCCGTGCGAACACGACAAAAATCTGAAGGCAGTCCTGGAGCGTGCTCGAGAAACTGGCGTGCGATTCAACCCAGACAAGTGTCAGATTGCACGTACAGAATTACCATTCTTTGTTCACACCATTAGTGCCACTGGTCTCAAACCGGACCATCGTAAAGTTGAAGCCATCACAAATATGGATCCCTCTACAAATCTCGCAGACCTTCCTGGGGATGGTTCAGTATCTTGGCCGGTACATTCCAAATTTAGCTTCTGTCTCAGCAGTCCTATGGGATCTTACCAAGAGCGCCAATGACTTTAAATGGAATCATGAACACCAACAGGCAGCAGATAAGGTGAAGAAACTCATTGCCTCCCATGGTAGCCTCCAGTATTTCGATGATAGCGAACCAGTCACCATCCAGGACCAGGAAATACGACGTAAAGATAAAGTACTGTACGTCCCAGGGAAAGAAATACCATTAGCTGATGCGCTGTCAAGCTTAAACTTATTGAATACAGACACAATCAAAGGACTTGATGTGGCAATTCATGAGCTACACATGCACCTCAACGCAAGCCCAACCAGAGTCCAGCAGATCCAAAACGAAACTGCCAAGGATCCTACTCTCAGTTCGCTTAAATCCTTTATCAGCTGGGGATGGCCAGATAAGAGATCGGACTGTCCATCACACCTTCATGCATACTGGAATTATCGTGATGACTCACAGTTGCTAACGTATTAATTCTCAAAGGAACACGCATCATTATACTAAAGAGTTTACAGCCAGATGTAATTCTTCAGAAACTGCACTATGCACACCAAGGTGCAGAAAAGTGCAAGCTCCGAGCTGACGGTTCCGTATTCAGGGCAAGCATCAATGCTGACATAGAGAACGTGGTGAAGGGTTGCAGTCCATGCCAACACAATCAACGTGCGAATGTAAAGTAACCACTTACACCTCACGACATCACGTCTAAACCTTGGCACACACTTGGCTCAGACTTGTTCTTTCAGAACAATGATTCTTATCTTCTGGTATCTGATTATTATAAAAAGTTTCCTCTGGTACGTATACGTAAGCTTCGAAATATCCAGTCTAATACAGTTATTGCACATCTAAAGTCCATCTTTGAAGAGCACGGAATACCAAATAAATTTGTTACGGGAAACGACACTCAATTTACTTCATCAAGCTTTACAGAGTTCAGTAAGGCATATGGAACATGTTCCAACCATCCCATATTATTCCCAAGCAAACGGGTTCATCGAAAGGAACGTGCAGAAGGTGAAGAATTTGTTGCAGAAATGCAAAGAATCTGGATCTTGCTATGCTTTGTCTGCAAACAACACCTATCAACCACAACCTGCCTTCACCCGCATAAATGTTGAATTCTAGAGCCCATTAATCTAACCTTCCTAGTGTGTCCAAACCAATTTGTTTCCGAAGATAGACGATGAAACTAATGCTAAATTGCAAGGAAGACAAGATCTGCAAAAGTCGTATTGTGGCAAGTCATCAAGGGATCTTCCAGAAGTACACCCAGGTGATAACGTCCGAGTACTTAACCCCTTTAATCACAAGTGGGATCCGAAATCATATGTTCTCGATATGCCCAACGGTAGCACTTTAAAACGGAATCGTCAACACATTAGACCGTTTGTGGAATCAGGCAATGAACATGTCCGTGACAACCAATCATCCAGCAAACGTCCGGACAGATTAGACTTGTAGAACATATAAGTAGTTAATTAATAGAATAATTACACTGTAGTTATAATCAGCGAACAATTAAGTGACACTTTAACCTTAACATTTAGTATAGTCAATTTTAATTTAAAAAAAAGAGGGATGTCATGGTATACTGTGGACTACCATACATGGTGCACTAATTTGCATGCCACAAAGTTTATATAGGACCACCATCTTTAATATTTAGTCAGTCTTACTTGGTCTTTATCTAGTGATGTATCTCAATTGTTGCTTTTATAATTAACAATTAAATGAAACTATAACAATACAAAGATATACTTCAAATTTTTCAGGCACTCGCTGTCAATCCAAAGCTAAGAATAAGTGATCAAGTTATAAAGAGAATAAAGCAAATTACATTATTAGTTAACACTGATGAAAACTTGAGTTTCTCAAATCATACAACTCTGCATCCAGGCTAGTCAGAAAGTTGGAGTTTTTGTAAGATTACAGAACATAATACTTTGCAATGCCAAATTAAAGCTGGATAAATCATCTTTTATTACCTAATCTAAAATACTGTTACTTAGGCTGGTATTTAATTTTTGTAAAGCATCAGATAGCAGAAAGCCAGTAGGTATTCAAAAGTAAGCCCTGAGAGCAACATTCAAAACAAACAAGGCCCTATACCATGAATTACTTCATCCAGCCAAATTACCAACACTGCAAAATGGATGTTTGCAGGACTTTGTCATGTTAATGTACAAAGCTAAGCATGGACTTGCACCAAGTACTGTCTCCAAATTGGCCACTCAACTGCAAAAATGTTAACTATTTGCTAAGTATACCAAGGATAGAAATTGTATGCTACAGTAAACACTCCATGAGACATTGGTCAAAAATTGATGTTTTTGAGTGAGTGTCTGACTTAGTATGTGCTTTTTGTGTCAGTACACCAATTTTCCTACCCCTCCAAAAGCAACACATTGTAGTATTAAATAAAATAAATATATCTCAGAAAATGTAATGTGTGTAATTGTGTAGGTGCTGGGAGTTGTTAAATAGGGTTAACCTCGATGAGTTCTCTTTCAAGGAATGTATGTATGCCTTGAATAAATGCTGAATATGAAGCATCCTGTAGTTTGCATGCTTTTAAATATAATATAGCACTTTTCAGGTCATATTGAATAATTGAAACATACTGTACCTTCAATATTTTCAAAAATAGAAAAAATGTAAACAATTTAAGCTATAAACAACTACTACAACGTATTTACACTCCCTCTCGTTTTATTTGTTCCAATACCTTGTGGTTATGCCATAGCGTACACCTTTTGACCTAGCAGGTAAAATCCTTGACACAACATACAGAGAAGTACAATGAAGTAATGGAAAGACCACAGATCCAGCTAATAACAGTCCGAATTCAACTATCATCCTTGACGTGCTGTTATCTGCAAACACTTTGCTAATTGCAGTATCAAAATCATACCAAAATTGAACTTAGTATGTATACACTTTTAAATAAACAATTATTTCTTCTTTCAGTCAGTCATTATTTGTCAAAAAGTCAATTAAACAACCGCTGTCAATACTTCGTCGAATTTAATTAACTGGTAACTTTAAAATCCGATCCATTGATCTGATCCACTGACAATGATCTTATCCGACCATGATTATTTTGAACACGTGCGTTTTCCTTAAAACCAGGACAGTTACATACTTACATTTTCTATAATTGTTCAAGTCCTTAGCAAGATTGAGTCTTTGATAATTACTTTTTCTCAAACGTAGCATAAAAATGGAAACCTAACACATTTAATGTACAATGTTCACAGCTAAAGCAAATTTGGTGAAGGGACAAGAGCAAGAGTCCGAGCGTGAAACCCTATGTTTTTAAGGAATTGTTGGAAATTTTGGAAGTACATTTTTCCTAGGCATAAGGATTTGATGATTTGAACAACTGACGTACAAAAAATACAAGACTTATTTATAGTAAAAATATATTAGATAAAGTTTCTTTGTTATTTGGTGGTAAACGTTTTCTATGCAGTATGCGCCGCACGAAGAACACAGCATCGACTGGCATAAATTCTGGAGGAAATGCTGTCCCAAAATTATTAAGAGAACTCCATCAACTTATACATCAAATTCAGGTGATTGGGTAGTATGTAGTGCATGTTTATATCTAGTTAAAACCACACAAAATCATAGGAGCTTTCACTCACTAAACAATACAAGATGATATCTTTAACGTTCAACAAATTGTCTTCACTTAAACATTAAAGACCAACTTGTACTGTTAAGATTTTGTGTGTAGTACTGTGCACCACATAGACACATTACCATTTGCAATTGACCAATCAAATGCTTTGTTTTACGTTTATTTCCGCTGAAGTTTAGGTGCATAAATGTCATGTTTTGTCAGTTGTTGACATTTGCTCACCCAAATAGTGTAGACTGGGATATTACGATATACGAGAATAATTAAGAATTATTGGATGAGGCTTAGCAGGATACTCAGAATTATTCAGACCGAGGTCAGCGTTATTTCCTGAAGCGAAGCTGACCGAGGTCTGAATAATTCTGATATACTACGAAAGTCGAATTCAATAAATCTTTAATTATTATTCATTCCCCAAGAAAAATCAGCAAGGGGAATACAAATAAAAAACAAATAGTTTTTTAACTTTTTTAAAAAAATAACAGCACTTTTGGAATTCTTGCCATATACCGCTTGAAAAATTACGTGGGCACCGTTTGGAGATGACAAATACAATATTTGTTTGTCAAGTTCAAAATTTGACCCATGACAGATATGAGATTTATTTTGTCTGCGTCGAAATATGCATAATTATCTGTAGACTCTTAACCAATGAGAATACAGGAATATAGTACAATGAATAATAATTTGATTTAGTAAGACAGTTGTGTGATGAAAAAATTATCACAATGATGAAAAATTATTGAAAATGTCATTCAATTAATTTAAAATGACATAAAGAGTTAAATTAAATGAAAAAAGTTGTATATAATTAAAACTTTCCGACTTTATGCGCCCAAACGTGATATAAATAAACATAAAACAAAATGATGATGTCACAAAATATACTAGTCAAAGCATATCCCCTAACTGCAATACATTTTTAGATAATTGATACCAGTTTTTTATATCACTGCTCAAATTAAATCTATTTTATTGACAACAGCAATTATTATATATTTTACATAATTATACTACAAATGTCAGCAATAATGAAATTTTCTGGCTTGGCAATACACCAGATTCTTAAAACATAACATAAGCTAATAACACCAGCATAGGTCCCAAGAGCAGTGATTCGTTTCACAATGTTGACATGACATGGACCTCCTTTCCAACTTTTGGGCCAAAGATCTATCCAACCTCATTCCTTCAAAATTTAGTACAAACATCATCTCACATTGTGCACACGATAACATAGTTATCGAGCCTGCTGATTGGGGTGGGGGGTTCCTTGCTTTGTTAACAGGCAAATCATATGCTGCTTAGAAATCTTTCAAGAGTATATTGCTCTTTTCCTGGCAAAGATCTTGTTCTTCTGTGTCTCAAATAAATTATGTAACAAATCATTTGGTAAAAATTTATAGAATAATCATCAAACAAATCAACAAAGTCCATGTTTCATCGACCTTCAACGTGGTTGTGGACAAAAATTATTTCTTAACTTCCCTTTGGCCATGCAGAAAGAATATCTGAATTTTTCTCTTTGTGAGACAATTTCACGAAGGCTCAGACAGTGTCCATGAGCAACAGACATTTTATGGCCTGGACTTCCACCCATCAAACCCCTGTCACTGACACTCTTCACAACTTTATCACCTCTCATGACCTTCCAGAACATTCTCACCATCCTAGTGTGTGCCTCCTGGGCCTTCACTTGAAACGTCAATTTCCACTTTATTGTTTCAAAAGAAACAGCGTACAATTTATGTAATTTTGACGTACTATAATGCGGGCCTGACTAATTCCTTAATATCTATATGTATAACCTATCTGTATAAAACAAATTTTTATTGTGAAATATCTCCCTTGTTCGACGTGCTTCATGGCGGTTGCCACTGACGACGAAACACAAATTCCGCCAGCCCCCCCCCCCTGTCCACTGCAACCGCCAATGTTGACATGACTGTTTGTTTGACTGCGGCGTGCTGTGTACGTCAGCATTGCTCACGTGTTTAATGCCAAGCATGACGCGTTCAGGAGTCCAGTTAGTTGAGAATGGAGAGAACCTAGGATTCTCTGCCATACAGGAGTACGTGGAGACACCACACTAAATAACTTCACTTTGATCTTAATCGAAGCTTTAGACTTCCATATTTTTCGAGCTTCCAAAATGCTGCCCATGCCTTCTCTTTCCTGATTTTTACATTTTTCTCATGTTGAGGCGATGTAAGAGCCCGGGTAGTTGAAGTCCTGGACATGCTTGATGGGTACGTTGTTACAGGTGATATTTGCTTCACTGTTAGTGACATGTATTGTTATGTATTCTGTCTTCTTTATGTTGATGGTTAAACCGACTTTGCATGCGGTTTTAGTAATCCGATCAAGCTATTGTTGGGCTCCCACAATGCTGTAATAGACTTGACAGATGCCATCCGCAAATTCAAAGTCCCGTATCTTCACTTCTGGATTTCTCTTTGAGTGACGAGCCGAGTGGGGAAAACGATATTGACGTCATTGGTATGGCGCATAATCAAGTCAATCACTATTTCTAGCTTTTTGAGTTTAAAAAGCAACAACTGAGAAATTGTCAGGTGGTATTTCTATTTGTGAAAATGTTTCCAGTTACGCCATCCAAGTTAATTCTTAAACTTTATCTCAAGATAATTTGTGAACTTTATCTCAGTGCTCGTGCCGCATACAACTTCCGAAACAGGTCCACTCTATATTTATTTTTACCTTATTTACCTCTATATACAAGTTACGTTTGTTAACACCAATGACTTCACACTACAGGGTGTATAAAAAAAGGCAATCGTACTTTGGATTGCTCTAGAGCGCTTAATATTTAATATGTAGAAATATCTCTTTTACAGTTCGAAAGACCAGGCTTTTAGGTTTTGATTGCCACCATTATTGTAAAATTTGTAGAAAAAATGAGCAAATACAAATCAAATAAAAATTGCCGGTCGAAATCGTGTTCTTTCACCGTTGGGAATTTTGTTGAAAATCTATTGAAATTCAATCCCATTTGGGAATTAAAATTTACAAATTTTAGCGTAACCGTAGGTAAGTAAAATTAATGCATCTTATAAGCGTCATTAATTGTTTCTTGTGACAGGTAAATGATTAATGACTGTTTCTTTTGTTCTATTTTCATTTGATTTGTAATTGCTCAATTTTTTTCAAATTTCACAAAAAATGATAACAAGCAAAAGCTAAAAGCCTTCTCTTTCCGACTACAAAATAATGATTTCTGTTCATCTCAACATCCTCAATTTATCTTTCAAGAACTTCATTGATCTTTCAAGAACTTCATTGATCTTGGGTTGTTGTTCAACTTGTAGTTCATGTCGGCCGGAGCTAAAAATTTCAACCAACTTTGTGAATACGTTCCAATGCGTTTTCGCTGTCGATTTGGACGAATCGATTTTACTGTCTGTGGGGCCGAACTGAATTCAAGAACAACAAGATCATTTATTCTCATTGCTAAAGTTTTAGTGAGAAATTATTCTTTTTCTGAGGTGTGTATAACCACACCTTTTATCTTTTTTTCAAAGCAATGTTTTGGCAAGTCAATGTCATTAATTCCAAGCTTTCTGTTAATTTCGGATTTGCATTTGTTCTTACAACCTGGTGATTGTCCGAACGTCAAAATCGAGTGGTACACGCAACTCATGACTAATTTGATATCAGACTTTAAGTGTTCTGTCCAATCGACTCGTGTACAGCCGTTCTGTATGCCATTAGCACTGTATGTAAATGCTCGTCCCAGTCGCATTGTTTTTCATTCACGACCATAGAGAGTTGGGTAGCCAACGCTCGATTGTTTGTCTCGACCTCCCCGTCGAATTCGGAATGGTACAGAGTGGTTCTTGTTTTGTTGATCCCCAAAATTTCACACAATTCTTTGATCAAATGTGACTCGAAATTACACCCCTGGTCAGAATGTAGTTCTCACAGTGTGCCGAATCTGGTGGCCACTGTGTTTGCTTTATGGTCCTGAAGCGCATAGGCTTCCGGTCATTTGGTAAAATAATCCAATAGTCCATCGCCACCAACAGATATTTATTATCTTGCTTTGTAACAGGCAACGGGCCCATGACATCTACAGCACTTCTTTCCATTGCGGCTCCCACATTATACAGTTTTAAAGGACCCTTTGGCTTTCGACGCGGTCCCTTCTTCGAAGAACACCTGTCGCAATTTTATACCATTGCCTTACATCAAAGCTATAGGCCAGCAGTATCTCTGCTTTAACCGTTGTAACCTTTTGCTGACACCAAAATGACCGGATGTTTTTTACTTTCTTTAGAAGAATTAATTTATGTCTCGAAACAGCAGTTTTTTTCTTTGTACATATCCCACAAAGAGACTTGATCCAGTCTCTATGACGGATTGACAGGAAGCGTTCTCCACTCGTACACTGTCTACTGATGCGGACATGTTTCCGGTCTTTAAAACGAACGGCAGGGCTTCTTCATCGATCGTTTCTGCTGACGTTTGCTCCCTAAAGACAGCCTCTTCCCGTTTTTCGAATTTCAAAATGGCATTTCTTAACTTTTTTCTTATTTTTTACCGTCTTTGACGCCAAACCACTCTGGCGTCCATTACGCAGCGACTTTCCAAGACGATCCAAAACTGCATTTAATGTTTCGACTTCTTTCTCCTCCTTTGCGATTGTCCTCTATCGAGTCATCCTATATTGTCGCTGATTGTCAGCCAACGGAAGATTCTAGTTCTATGCACTGATGACGACTCGATGTATTTTGTGGTTCTCTTGTCGCGTTGAAATGCAACTTGAAAATATGACCAATGCTGTGTTTAGACTTGACTTGGCAGATCTTCCTGTACTAGTTGAAGTTCTCGGGATTCCAAACAAGATTGTTTGTCCCATAGAACAGTTGCCACTTGAATGGAGGCTTTATGCATTGCGTTGAAACGTTCCGCCTATCCGTGCCGTTACAAAGACATGATCCCACGATTTGGTCGATCTTTTTCCGAGTTGTGTCTCATAACTTCAGAATTAAGTCACCGACCATTTTTACAACAACCATGACTCTTATTAACAAGCTTGAATCAACCTTGGCTGCAACCTCATCGACTAGAAGAGTATGCCAACGCCATTCACAGCCGTGGTGCTGCTCTTGAAAACTGTTGGGGTTTCGTTAATGGCACAGAAGACAGATTTGCTGTCCAGGACAACATCAAAGATCAGTATATAATGGCCACAAGTGTGTTCACGCAATAAAATTCCAGTCTGTAGTTGCCGCAAACGGACTAGTCGCCAATCTTTACGGACCAACAGGTAAAATTATCACCCCTGTTCATAAATTAACTGCATGTTGAACTCAATATTTGATTCCAAACATTAAATTAATTTTACATTGAGCGCTAGTGGGTAGCCTGCTTAGGGACGGAGGTAAACTAGACTACGTGAATAAAACCTCTAAAAAGAACTACTACACAATCAGCTGTTAATAAAAGAA
Source organism: Muricea muricata (assembly GCA_963855995.1). Lineage (NCBI taxonomy): Eukaryota > Metazoa > Cnidaria > Anthozoa > Malacalcyonacea > Plexauridae > Muricea > Muricea muricata. The sequence goes on along the minus strand of OY979729.1, from coordinate 4,933,109 downwards.
CATGAAACACAATTAGATGTCTCAACATGTAATTTTGAAACATTATTTATTCATATATTATTTATTAAGAAAGAAACAATGAAAATACAATAAATTTATAAGTACAATATGTACCATATAATTTGCATAAATAGATTTGTACATGAATAACTGTTGACCCTTTCCTACCAATATTATTAAAAATGTTGTAACATATTGAACTTTTTAACTTAAAATAACAAACGTTTTACTTCTTAATGTGTGCAACAAGTTCTGATAGTGAATTAACCAGTGCAATTGTGACTAGTTTTTGCAGTTGCTGTTTGAGTACATTCTGTTGGAGCTGCTGCTGGCTAACAATTTGGTTTTCCATCAAAGCAATCTCGCGTTCCCGCAACCGATTTGATTCTTCCTGTTCTTTTTTGTAGCCAATGATTCTTCCAGTATCTTCATAACATCAAAGTTACTTCTACGCCGTCTCTACTCTGGGATGACCAATATACCTTCATCTTCATTATTTAGTTCTGCCTCAACACTGTGTCTTCGTCTGGTTTTTCCTAGACGCTCAGTCGCTTTTTTTTCTTATTCCCTCAGCTGTTGCCCGTTCTTTCTTTTCTTTGCTTTTTACAGTACCTGCAGCTAAGTCACATTTTTTTATCCTTTCCACGATATCTGTCACTATTCTGTCCCTCTCAGTGTACTCTTCATCCACCCCACTAGCTCGTTCTTCTCATTAATCTTTTTGCTTGAACTCGTTTAAGATCTTGTCGAATCTTTCTCTTACGGCCCTTCATGCCTAGTTCTGTTAACTTATTTGCCATGGTTGTCCAGGCAGCATCCCTCTCTTTTGATTCAGCACGAAATTGATACGGCTCAACAACCAAAACCTCTCTAAGTAGGCAATCTTCGTGTGTGTGCCTCCAAATGAAAATTTCTCGCTTGGCTTTTTCACCAGTAATTTCCATCTAAAATATAAGAAACAAACTATAGGTTTGAAAAACATCACACTAACTAGTACTGTACATAGTTTTTGAAATTTTGAAACTCTCAATGAGAACAAAACATTTTTAAAAGTACAGGCACGTGCAAAAGCACAAATTAAATATACAAAACATTCAAATTAACACATTTATTTAAATTTTTAAACATTCTTCCACAAAGAAAATCCATTTCAGAAATTTACAATCGAAAACGTTTACTATAAAACGCAGTAATAAAACGATAAAATGAGCATCATCTTGACTTTTGGCTGTTTTGTTAGAGTTCGCTGGTTTTGTTTGGTTTAAACATTGATTTGCGGTATCCATAATGCTTTAAATTAGACTTAAAGACATAAAGCATGGAGAAAAATCAACTTACGATTATTATTATGAAGTCGTTGTGTCGACTACGAGATTTTCCAAAAACGTCGCACTGAAATGGGCGAAGGCTACGACTTTTTGCTATAATTATGTCAAAATGCTAATTAAGTAAAAAATTGACTATTTCTGTTCCAGGCTGGGTCGGCAATGTAATATATCGGTTCGTAAAATTTCTCAGTTATCTTACCGCACAAAACTAACAACACAAACTTCCAAAACACGCCATTTATATTTTCACCCCTTTCTACACAAGTTACACACGCGCGAGCGCGCAGCAGTTATAATTTATGCAGTGGGAGAACAATAAAACGCAATATAGCTAAATAAATGGCTGGGTAAAAGCTGCAAAAAGATCGAGTAAATTATAAACCGATATTTCCAACCACTTTCCGCCCAAAACCTCCGCAGGATTCCGTACCTAGTTTGACACTATAATTACAATATGAACATATCTACATAAATATTGTCGTGATGCACCATTAATACTGTTGTCTTATTATTAATACATTTAACACTACTGTTATGTATTAAAACCAATTCAAATTACTTTCATCTTAGGATGAACGAAACAGAAATGAACATACATTGGTCAACATCTCTAAGACACATGAGCGTATGAAATCTGAAGTGAAAGGTATGATAAGTTCCTTACTCAAGCCGGAATGGGGATGGTTTGAGCAACTGAGTAAATTGTGCTACACTTATTATGAATGATCATGGGCATTAATGATTATTAACTACATTCAAGTAACTTAAAATTTAACAGACGTGTTGGTGACTGACATTTTGAGAAATATTAATTGAATCCGTATCAGAATTCAACAAATATAATCGGTGGAGACACAGTGGTCTCTTCCTCTCGTTCCCTCCCCGAAATAATAAAAAATGCAAACAAAAGGTCAATTCTGGCTAACATTTTGATGTTTATAGTGTCATCATATTTTAAAAGCAAGCTGAAAGGTCTTTATGGTGCTGCAATTGCTGATTGTGAAGCTGAAGCTGAGTAAGATATATCAGATATATATGCTACCTCATTCAGAGGTTTATTGACTTTAGCATAACATAATATTTAACTTTTAGGTGTATAGAGCTATTCAAGAGTAAAACTATCACCACAATTTCATCTTCATGATCCATATAATAGTTTTCCCTGTACTAATGAAACGTAGTTGTTGTGCACCGTACATGCCTGGTGCACAACAAGCAATTTTGATTGATAAAAATGAGGCTCCGCATCGCTTGCTTCGACTTGGTAATAGCAAGTTGTCAATCGAACAAGAGAGGTTAACAACTAATGGCAGGTGTCTGTTGTTTGATAAGCAAAAATGTATGTCTGATTCTTATTATTTATTTGTCGTTTGATGGAACATAGTTTGGTTGTTGCAAATCATTATCTTTTGCAGCTAGGGAGAATTACTTTGCATCCCAAATTCTCGTTGTGAACGTAAACATGCAACTGCAGATACTCGAAGCAACAACGGTCTCAATATATCAAACCAAACGTTGATTTACTTAACCTGCAAGTTATTACAGCGATCGTTTTTTACTCTGGCACTAATTCGGCTTTCTGGAGATGTTGAGCTAAATCCTGGGTACTTTAATACAGAAGATATCAGAAATACAAGAGGATTAAAAATCGGCCATCTTAATGGCGAAGTCTCAGGAACAAGGTTGACATGGCTCGTTTAGAACTAATGGACCATTCCCCAATTAGACAAACTTTTAAATTCGAAAAAAATTTTTGCACAGTTGGAAAGAGCTTCCTATATTTAGTGAAATTGTGAGGTTTGGTTGTAAAATATTGTAAAATGTCGAAAATATTGTAATGTAAAGTTTGAGAATTTTGTATACTTTTGTATTGCGCGGGAAAAAGCGTTGTCACATTTCCACTCAGTGGTAACGCTTTTCCGCGCGTAATACAAAAGTATAGAAAATTCGCAAACTTCTCAGGACTATATTTTCTACATTTTATAATATTTTGCAACCAAACTTTACAATTGTATGAAATTTAGAAAGCTCTTTCCAGCTGTGCTAAGTGATGTTCAGAATTCAAAAGTTTGTGTAATATAATGGTCCACTAAGAAAACCCTTTGACGTTTTAACCTTGTCTGAGACCTGGCCGGATACACCTATTTCAAATTCCGAAGCGTATATGCCTGGCTATTCTTGCTCGAGAAAAGATAGATCGAATAATAAATCTGGTAGTGGATTTGTTGGCTATATACGCGAAGGATTACCGTATACATTTCGTGATTACTTGAATGTTAGCGACGAAGCTGAATGTCTATGGGTTCAAATCACGCGCTCGAAAGCTAAGCCTGTATTAGTTTGCTGTGTTTGCAGAGCACCGGATAGTGATTTCGCGAAATTAATTTCTTACCTAGATAAGACATTATCAAAGATAAACTACACAGATTGTGATGTTGTTATATTGGGTGGTTTTAATGTAGATTTTCATCATTCAAGACTTGGAAACAGAAATGCAATGGAGCGAAAAATGCATAATGTTATGCGTTCTTTGGATTTTACACAATTAATAAAAGAATGCACTAGGATTACCGACATCTCTAGACACTAGTCGATTTGATTTTTGTAAATAATGAACACCGTTTTGTGAAAAGCGGTGTCGTCTTATCATCTGTTAATGATCATTCATTGGTTTTTTGCATCCTTAAGGAGGGTGTCACTAAGGCTAAACCAAGAATTATCGAATTTCGTTCGTATAAATCATATAACACAGATACATTAATAGAATATTTGAATAACGTTCTATGGCATGTATAGTTCAAAATGAAGATAATGTTGATGATGCGGTATTAACCTGGAATAAGTTGTTCTTAGAAGTGGCTGATTCTCATGCTCCTATAAAGAGACGTCGTATGAAGGGAATTCAACCCCCAAGGCAATAAAAACTGGATCCTCCAATCATTGGCGTATGTTTAAACAACAGCGTAATTATGTTAACAAGGAGATTAAAACAAGCAAATCAATATACAGGTGTATCAGGCAGATTGAGGAAAGCAAGGGGGATAGAAACAAATTATGGAAGGCTGTTAATGAAGCTGCCAGCAGAAAATCTCAGACCTCTAATCCGACTTGTATAGTTTCAGATGACGTACATTATACGACCTCAAAGTCCATTGCTACAGTAATGAATGAATATTTTGTACAAATTGGACAGTTTTTAGCTGATAAATTACCTACTTCATCTGCTATCCAAACCTTACAAGGATTATCTGCAAACTGCTCTCAGTTTAAGCTCAGTGCAATTGATGAGTCGTTTATTGCTAAACAGTTACGGTCATTGAAAACGAATAAGTCAATCGGTTTGGATAAAATCAATGCCCGGCTGCTTAGTACCCTCACTCACATATCTTCTAAATATGTGTATCCAGCGTCATTCGTTTCCATCCATATGAAAATGCGCACGAGTTGTTGCATTATTCAAATCTGGTGATAGAAGCAAAGCTACAAATTATCTACCTGTATGTATATTGCCAACTTTGAGCAAGATACTTGAAAGAACAGTCCATGCCATACCCAATTTTATCAATACTTAAATGAAAACAATTTGTTGACAAAACGTCAATTTGGTTTCGGTCCAAGCGTGGTACTGATGCTGCTCTATCTAGCTTTGCAGACGATATTCTGAGCTCAATGGAAAATGGTCACTTGTGTGGAACTGTATTTTTAGACCTATCAAAGGCGTTTGATACAGTTAACCATAAGATCCTTCATAAGATCCTTCTCAAGTTGAGTGCGCTTGGAGTATGTTGCGATGATTTATCATAGTTTAAATCCTATTTGGGCCATCGACAAATGCGAACTTCTTGCGACTCTGAATCCTCTCACTTGTGAAATTGGTGTTCGACAAGGCAGTATTCTTGGATCGTTACTGTTTATAATATATATATAAATGATTTAGCCAACGTACTGGAACACTCAAATATCTCCTTATATGCCGATGATGTCATATTGTATCACTACTCCACTTCCATAAAAGATTTAGAGGGAAAGCTAAATGCTGATCTTCTGAAAATTGGTGACCGGTTTAAGGCACATAAATTAACTTTAAATATAAGGAAAACTAAAGCTATGGTTATTGGAAGTGAAAAAAAATTCAGAAACTTGATTTCAGCCTCTGTTAAGGAATATGATGAAGAAAAGAAACAGTTCAACAGTACGCACACCATGGAAATCATCTTTACTGCAAATATGACATGGACAGCGCAAATAGACCACCTTTGTGCTAAAGTTAATAAGCGTTTGAGTCTGCTAAAGCGAATCAAGCATGTCCTTCCACGCTATGCAAGAGTTCTCTGTTACAATAGTTTGGTACAACCACTGTTTGACTATGAAGATCTTGTATGGGGGGGGGCAAAAATAACTCTACATTGATGCAAAATCTGCAAATTCTTCGAAATAAAGCTGCCAAGGTAATCTTGGATCTACCCCCCTTTTCGTCTGCTATTGAAGCTTTAAAAATTCTGGGATGGAGGGATCTCTCCCAGCAAAGACATTACCACAGATGCCTTTATATTTTTAAATGTGTAAATGGCATGACTGTTTCTGACCTGGACTTGACTCGAATCTCGGGAATACATGAACACAATACTCGATCCAAAAATAATTTGGGCCTGCCAAGAGTCAAAAGAAACGGGGGCAAACAAAGACTAGCGTACCATGCCGGCAAGGATTGGAATAGTCTTAGCAAAGCTGTGATGAACTCTGAGAGTCTTTTCCAGTTTAAATCATATTTTAAAAACTGAACATCTTGAAGTTATTCATAAATTTTTATACTTTTACTCTTAGATGAAATGGATTTTCAATGTACCGTATTTTTTATATCTTATACTACTGTATATCATTCATGTATATAATCAAAATTGTCTACAGGACCTTTCTGAAAATCACGCTGGTGAGAAAGTTTTCCTGTAAATAAAGATTATTATTATTATTGTTATTATTATTATAACAGGTTTGATAAACACAATCGTTTACGTTACACAATCGCTAACGTTTGTTTACGCCGTCGTTACCCAGTTCCCATCTTTAGATTGCATGGTTGGATAGCATTGTTCTGGTTTGCGAAAGAGTAAATTAGGACAAATGTAAACTGACATGCGAATGATGAATTCGAGTCATTCACCCAAGTCCATACTTAATACTAAATGCGTAGTTACTTTTGTTCTCCGTTACGCTGCCAATAGTAATAAGACATGTGAGTGATCTTTAAATTTGAATTAGTCTTGGACCTGTATAGGAGTTGATATGCGTTTCATTTAGGACAGAATGATAATCGCAACTGTTTTGGGGAAAGTTGATCATGGTGGTCAACATGGTAACGCTGCCCGAACCCGAATCTAAGATGAAACGTTTGATACTGGCTATTTAACAATTACATTACGAGCACGATTAACCGCCGTTAATTGAGAGCGAGTAAGCTAATTGTCTTAGTAAAGGTGTATGTAACACAAAATACCACACAATTTTCTATCATTCATATTTTATGTCACAAGTATATATCATGGACTATTATTGGTTTTTTGGAAAGGTTTTCCCTGTAGTTTTTCTTCCTGTGGGGTGTTGCGGTTAGATATAGCATATTCTAGTATTTTTGAAGCCTGACATTATTTGGATAAAATCCTAATGTACCACAGAATACCAGTGTGGCAATAAATAAGTAACGGTTTATCAAATGTAACCAGGATTTGGTCTTTGATGCTGTATGGTAATACTGTATAGATATTGCTATCCAATTTAGTGGAAGGTTAATACTAAAGTCACTACATAATACCCATGGTATATACTACAATATATCAGGTTTATCAATAATGTTGCAAGATCGTGTTCTTTTGTAGCAAATTTGATTGCTCCCTGTTATTCTTGAATGGCAGGAATGTTTTATTGCTTAGTACAAATGTCTATGAACATAATTCATGTTGGTTTGCAAACTTATTTTCAAACGTCCTGATTTTACGAGCATTTAGCAAAAAAGAGATATCAAAAACAACGAATCACATTTAAACTTTATCCTCGTTACTTTTAAGAATTTTTATTAAAATATTTATTTTTCTTATTTATGTGTCAATTAGCACCACAATTAATATATATTTACGAGAATAAAGTATTTTGCACGTTTCTTCCAAATTTTATACTGAAAATAAATACGACTGGTATTCTGTAGTACCGAGGTATTTTGTGGTACATATACCTGTAGAATCTAGGATAAATAATTGTTTTTTTAACTCATTTGGCTTAAAAAACTATTACAAATTGTCTTTGAATTGAAAAATAACCGGAAAAATTATTGTTTTGATACTCGCTGTTTATCGAATATTAATATATGATCTTCGTTCACTGTTCAAAATCCGCGCACGCGATTAGTCAAAATCGATCACGTGTGTTTTGGTTACCTGGCAACAACGAGTCGTTTGAGTCGACAATAATGCACGAAAAGTGTGCAGTATTGAAAATGGCCAGGAGTAAAACGTCAAAAAAACTGTATTTACAAGTGGATAAAGCTAACAAGTTGATGAAAATATCGATGAATTCTACTATAAAGACCAAAAAGGAAAACAATCTTGAGAATTTCTGTCGTCAGAGGTAATTAAACTTAGTAAACACCGATTATTCTCACTTTTTCGTCTGTGAACTCTCGCATGAAAGCTCATTTTTTGACGTATCGTTGTGTTTATTTGCTTGACTCAGCTTGTAAATGTTGTTCGCTACAATTCTTCAAATTTGTTGTACTTTTTTCACGTATAATGTTTTTAAAATCGGATTTGTTTTACTTTGTTTTGGTAGCGAAAGCGTACGGCTTTTGCTTGCGAGCACGACCAGTGAACTCAGATCATATATTAAATGTGTTAGAGACTGTTAAGTTCGTGTTTTGTGTACAAATACACGCACTTGGTGAATGTACAATGAACGAAAAATTTTGTATACTGCACGAGGCCGCCGGGGCCGTTCATTGTGCATTCAGCTCGTGCATGTATTTGTAAACAAAACACTCACAACAGTCTCTAACCCTTAATTATAATATAAGTGCGATATAACGAGCAATTTGATAGGCTAACGCGCGTGCATTGTGCGGCTATAATGCACGCTTGTAGCTTTTAAAATTTCCTGCCTCTTGTTTAAAAGTAAACAAAAATTCAACATTTAAGGCAGTCTCCACTTTTAAAGGTAGGTACCAAAACATACTCGGCTTTTAAATACACATTTTACAAAAGACTACAGACTATAGTAAGAACAGAAATTGTTTTCCACAAGGTAAATTTAATCATTTTCACATTATTGTCGTTGCATTTGCCATAAGTTTTTTTCATGCAATGCGCGAAATTCAAGCAAAACCGTAGTCCGTACAACATTTTACGACACTTTTATATTACACCCATATCTTCGAAATCTTAACTACTAAATATCCACTCCGCAGTACCTTCACTAGAAAACTTTGGCGTTATCCTCTGCAAGTTCGACGACAAACACAGAGCTGCACAATTACTCCACGGCCTTGGCCGGCGGCATGTTTACTTCTTGCTCGATCGGCAGCGTCCAGAACGTGTTTAAATCGAACAGTGATTAGTTCTTTGACAACTTTATGTTATATTTTTAAGCTCCTTTGCAATTGTTGGCAATTTTTAGATGTTTTTGAAAGGTTTTTGGGCAAGAATTCGCCTAAATACTGTTGACTATATTGTTGTCACGCCGTTTGAACCGAGCTGTTTTTGTTGCTAAGCAACATCTTAAATGAATGTAAAGAGAATTTTATTATTGATCTAATAAATAAATTTTGTTGTTGGACTTGTTGCCCTGTAATTTCTTCTTATATTATAAAAGAATTAAAAAAGCTCGTCTCGTGCCTTTATGGTGTAATAATGCATTCGGGGGGATGTTGGGAGAATACTCGAGAAGACTCGGCTACGCCTCGTGTTTTACAAGCTTCTCTCGTATTCTCCCAACATTCCCCCATCGTGCATTATTACACCATAAAGGCACGCGACTCGTTTTTTAATTCTTAAATAGATAGGGAGTAGAGTAGCCGATCAAATTACAGCATTTGCATTAGTATGCTTGTATGATTCTACTAAACTCAATTATGACGCTTTCGCCACAGTGCTATCTATCAAACCATCAAAGTTTTGGCTTATTTGAGGTGCTAACAGGGTTCAGAGATGGTGCTTTTAGGGATGGTCATTGGTAGGTGTCATAGGCCTAGGACTAATATTTCGCAAGAAAATGTCCTCACGACAATCGTGACGAGAGGACAATTTAGAGCTTCAAATAAACAGCCCTGTTCCTACTTTATCTTTTTTGCTAATTTTTTTATAGAAACATAATTGATATTTATTTAAATATATTATCACTATTTTGCTGTAAAATAGGTAAGATTTTCTGACCGAAATAATAATTTAAAATGTACCTACCTCTTGCAAATAGACATGTTTGGCCAAATTCGCTTTACTCCCCTGTTTATCACTAACATGCGTTGAAGTACATTCAATCATGCAACTCAGCTCAGACATAAAGGTATCGAAAATATTTTTAATCACGTTGTAACTAAGTTTCAAGTAGATTCTAGCTGTTTAACCGTCTCAAGATAAAACCCAATTTTGTCCAAATTTGGCGCCATTCTTTATTCCAATGTCGGTTGTCAACACTTTGACCTCGTTATTTCTCCATCCACGCCATTTCGACTGCAATTATAACGAACTTAACCATTTATCAAAGAAAATAGACAATAGAACTAAAATATATAAAATGCAGCATTTTACTACCCTTGCAAAGTCTGTTTACAAGACTAGTCTGTTAAAATATTTCGTGCAAGTTTCACATGGGCAGTGCATTTTGGCCGTAAGAAGGGGGGGGGGGGGGGGGGACTAACAGATGGAGAAAAATCAAATAAACATGCCAGCATCAAGTCCTAAAAGACTAGTGCGATTACAACATTCATTTCGATCATTATTATCTAACCTTCATGCAGGCATAAAATTAACATCTTAGTTGTTTTTTTATCCTTTAAGACTTATTCGAAGAGCTACAGATAAAATTGCAAATATTCAAGCCCTAACAAATGAGGGAGGTCAAGGTGTGTTGTTCGTTGTATTTCCGATGTCGATTTGTTTAAAAAATATTTTGGATTTTGTTTAGTCCTGTATTTGCAGACAAACTTAATTTTTATCCCAGTGCTGTATGTATGTCTTTGATATTTTCAGGTCGAAGCCATACAGATGGGACCGGGTTAGAAAAAGAGCCAAGTAGAAAAGCTGGGATGAGAAGAGGTGTCCTTATGACAATACTTCAACAAAATGCTGCTCAGTTACCAATGTTTATGGGAAAAGCGACAGAGAAGTACGTACCTTGTGTCTTAATATAGTTAATGTTAAGGTGGTTATGGGATCAGGTGATTTCATCCTTTGATTTAATTATGTCTATGAATAAATACAGAGACTGCATTAAAACGATCCAGTTTGAAGGCGACACATTTTCAATACAATGACTATTTTACTCCACCAACTTTCCAACGTTACGACTGGTCAGCACCATCGACGACCTGCTCAAACGCAATTCTTATAAGGCAAATTTCACCATATCGCAAAACGCAAGGATACAAAAATACGCTATTATTTTCTACTCCTCCATTAATTTTATAGTACTAATGCATGTAGTACACCTCGTTATTACGGACACCTGCTATTAAGGACACTATTAAGGCCCGGACAAAGCTATTTAGCAATTAGATTTCGAGCTCGAGATTTCTATGCGGTGATAATTGATGACAACTATCATTGTATTAAATTTGCGAGTGAGTAATGTAATTGTTTTAGAAGAATCTGGGATAAAAATGTATTTTTAAGCCATTTTGTTATAAAATACTACAAATTGTATTTAAATTATAAAAATACACAAGGAAAAATTATTGTTTCAAAGAGTAACCAATCAAATTACAGCATTTGCAATAGTATACTAGTATGATTCTGCTAATATAAATTACATTCAAAAGCTGATCGCAATTATGTGTTACGTTACTCTGTTGTGCTTTATGCAGTTTCTAACAAACATTTTTGTTTCATATAATCCCCGAGCCAACGGCGCGAAGCGCCGTTCCGGGCGTAAGCACGGGGCAAGGGTTACTAATTTCGTATTAGCGGAGTTGAAAGTCGTTGCTCGTGATAGTTAGTGAAAGTGGTATGTCCTCACTGATCTCAACAATATGGCGGACTATCATGAATGGCTAACACTGATTGGCCAGATTTAAAATTTATTGTTGAATTGATTAATCACGAATTCAACTGACAGCAAATATCTAAATTTGCTTTTTGCACTACAATATTTTGTATTTTTGCAAAAAGATTTGGCAACTTTCACGACCAACGAAGGGTGGTCATTGACTCTTGAAGAGAGATTAATTCTGGAAAAATACGGAGAAGCGCCAAGAATTGACTACGGCGTGAAACACAAGGCTAGTTTGTTGATAATGCGTATTTATACTTGTGTTTTAATACTTTATAAAGGCCGGCGTAGCCGTACTCCTCCAGTCTATTCACTGTTTATTGTTTAAATTCCAGAGTAAGTTTATGTTTTGTAAATGCAAGACTGTCTTCTTATTACTGTATTTCAAAATATTGACGAACTTTACATGTAAAAGAATATGAGCGAAGATACAAAATTGGCTTGAAACGGTTTTGTTTCAAACTCAAAGTTTATGTAGATAAAAATTTAGTTTCATAAATATTTGAAAACGTCTAATATATGTAATTAGTAGGTCGTATTTTATACCAAATTTAAGCTTACATTAGGCGTAATAACATACCGATGACAAATGTTGTGCCATTTTAAAAAAATTGTCAATAAAACAAGGATTAAAACCCAATATTTTGTCATTTTGAAAAATTAATATAAACAAGACGCTTGCTAAGCGTTTACTCGAGCTAAAGCGCTCAGCCGCGCTCTGCATGTGATGCGGCATGTTTACATATATTAAAAGGTGACTGAGTTATTGTCTTTACAATAAGCATATTAAAATATATATTGAACCAATATCGGGCTAACTATGCTAGCTAGCGGCGTAACTAGCGTCAATATATTTCATATATAAATCCGTCAGCGTGAATTTTGTTACCCAGAATCTGACTTGGGTCTCGAGCACGCTGTTGTCGATATTTACAGCTGTCATCATATAGCACATCGTATTCAGCCCATCACATCCAGATTTCGACACTGAGGTCTTTTTCAGTACATAATTAATACTGTTAGGGCAAGATATTCTTCCGCATAACTCGATCGCGATAGAAATAAGTTTGATATAGTGTAGATACATGTGATGGTGTATATTTGTATAAACTAGACGAGTAGACAAATTAAAGTATGCGTATGTCAGGTTGAGCGGCGTTTGAAAGCGTATACATATACAGCCATTTTGTTTGGATCGAGGACGCGTAGAAGCAAATATTCCCATATATTTGATCGAGTGCGCGTGTTAAAACGCACGTTTACAATCGCAATACAGCGCAGCTGCCACTTGCCAGACCAGTCGTGATAAATGTGTATGGTCATTTAGTTTTGATCAGGTACGCCTAGAAAGCGTATATACAGCCATCTTGCTTGGATCGAGCATGCATCAGCGTAGTGCCGGTGGCTCCCTACAGTGGCATAAAATCATAGAAATAATAGATATAGAATGCGTGCTTGGTAACCTAGCCTGTGCCTAAAATTTAAAATAATTTGCCCTTATAAATCCGCCATATTGGATTTGACCAGGAGTTAAACGTCAGAGTCCGTAAAACAAAGCAGTTCCTGATAGAAAATTGTCTTTTGACAAATTTACAGCTTAATTACAGTTCTCTTGAAACAATGAGATAAAGACAGTGACACACTGATGGTAAATAATAGTTGTGTATTATAATACAAAGACGGTTTTAGTTTTGCGTAAACATGATTTACTTTGAAAATGCTTTGCATGCATGCATATGACTAAACATTTCGTTTAAAAAGTGACCAAATTGTCGCTTTTTTCATTGACCTTTGAAGCTAAATCAGAAGACATTAAGATAACAGAAGTTATGTAAACTACAATATTTTACAGTGCACGAACAAGGTGATTGTTTGTAAATATCGATTGCTTAAAATTGTCAAAAACTGCCTTTCAAAACTAAGGTCAGTGAGGAACTCCGACTAAAACAACAAAGGTACCATTTGAGCTTTTAGAATAGTGTTGAACATTACATAATTATGTGTATTTTCAAACGATAAGACATACCTGTGAATTTTTATCATTTTTTTAGTGTTGTCACAGCAACCTTGAAAACTCCGCAAACAATTTCTTGTACTTTCTGCTCTTATCATTTGCATTATCGCACTCTCCCGTTTCTTTGAGTCATCTTTTACGTAAAAAGTCCCATAAAATCTGTTTTCCTTTATTCAAACGTTTTCTAAACCTTTTTTCCATTTAAAGTCTCGAATTTGTCTTTTTTGTAAACTCTGGTTGACAAAAACAAATCGCACTCCTTGCAACCGCGCGAAATTCTCTCTTTCAGGAGTCTGGAACTAGTCAAATGTCCTTATAAATCCGCCATTTTGTGGCGACAAATTTTTCACAGAGAAAAGATAGGAGTACGCATTCTATATCTATTATTTCTATGCATAAAATGTTAGGCTTTTCAAGACACATCAGCTTGCAACAAAATTTGTACTGACTACACTTGAAACAGGACAATTGCCGAGTGCTTTCAGGAAAGATATGAAGGTGTTTGATGTGCACATATAGAAAAATAGAAACAAAATAAGCGTTGCTATGGTAGCTAGATTGTTCTATTTTTTGCAGTTTAAATGCTAAATTTCACAATGAATGAAGAATAACTTTCTTTCTCTTCGGTGAAATTTTCTGAAATTTTTTTAGTTGATTATTGATGTATAAAGGAAAAAGATATCAAAATTTGAAGACAGGTTTAAAATTCAGATTTTGATATATTCGTGGATTTCGATTGCGGGGAAACGTATTTGTAGATTTTTTTAAAATTCGAATATGTCTTACCTTAGATATGGTATAACAGCTGGACGTAATTTTAAAAAAATTCACCGAAGGGAACAACGGATAATCGAGGCTAAAATCCATAAAATCATTGCTAACGTGATAAAATTTAGACTCGACATACGAAAAACATTTCAGAATGAGCTAAACGTAAAAGGTCACGAAAACGCGGTCGGAAAACAGAAAAAAACAGTTAAAAACATACCTACTGTTTAGGTTTCACAAATTTTTATCATGTCCAGAACACTTGGTGATTTCGCCGTAGAAAAACCTCAAAACACAACTTTTCATGTATCGTTCATTTCAAAACATTGCCGGTCGGCGAAGCTCCACACTGATCTATATAGATCTTCCCTGCAACTGTAGGGAGCCACCTTAAGCCTGAAAGATTTGCCACGATTGGTCAAAATGTAGAGTGGCCGCGTGGGAGACTAAGTCTTGCGCGAAAAAAAAAAGGGAATTTATGACTCTCGCTTTAGCTCGAGTAATAACAATTGCCGTGTTGCTATGACAACAACCTGTGGAAGTACTTCATGTAATTCCGAAAATATAGTTGCATGCTCTTAGTTAGAGGCGAGGGGTTGCTGCATGCATGTATTTCTAGTTATGCTGTGTTTTTATCTATCACTATATTTATATTAGTAAAAATATAATTATTCCTAATTAGTACTTTGTTGTATTAGTACTTTGTTGCATTTCCCACCAGAGAGAACAATATTCTTGATCTCGTGATCACTAGTATTCCTGATAAGATAATTATAAATGAACTTTTAAAACCGACTGATTCTAAAATCTTAACAGACCATAGTGCGATTTTATTTGAATTAACGGCAGCGTGTAGCCCATTACAAAAAGTGAACAGATTCGTGTTTGATTACCAGCGAGCAAACTTTGAGTGTCTTCGAGCCCATCTTCAATCACGTAATCTTGAAGCAAAAATATCTGATAATGGTGATGTTAACTATGATTGGATGAATTGGAAGAACGCTTTTCTTGCAGCGGTAGCAGAGTTTGTTCCTTTATTAATACGAAAGGTCGTAAGTTTCTCCCGTGGATGAATAGTACCATCCTTCATCTTATTAAAAAGAAGAACACGTTAAGAACTAGAATTAAAAGATCGAGATCTCCAAGTAATTATGTAAAAGTTAAGTATAAGAACCTTCGAGCCAAAATTAAACATATGTTGCGTGATAGCCGTGTAGAATACCTGAACAAGATCTGTGCGAATCGTCATAGTAATCCGAAACGGTTCTGGTCCTTTTTTAAGCTAAAATCTAAAGTATCAAACATCCCGGGAAAAGTTTCGGTGAAATTAAATGACAGCGAAAGAATAAATGCTGACACTAACATAGGCATAGCGAATATGTTCAACGGATATTTTGCTTCAAACTTTAATACCGACTATCATAGTTTTTCAGAAAATCGGGTTCAGCCGTATAATGACATTACCATAGATGTCATCACATTATCGGAGGAAGAGATTGTAGCTGTAATGAAGAATTTAGATACCAATAAAGCACAAGGTCCAGACAATATCCCAGCACGTTTATTGAAAGAAACAGCCACTGAGATAGCCCCATCTCTCTGTGCTCTTTTCAACAAGTCGTTACGTGTTGGTGTTCTGCCTAGCGACTGGAAAATCGCAAATCTGGTTCCTGTCCATAAACACGGAGAGAAGACGTATGTCGAAAATTACCGCCCAATTTCATTACTTTGTCTCATCTCGAAAGTTCTTGAACGATGTATTTTCAATAAGGATTAATTATCTGCGTTACGTGGTTTAGCAGATAATTGTTATCTAATTGTTTGTATGAGAATAATTGATATGCATTACGCATTCCTTTGTTCTATTAATATAAATACCTGTATCTACGCCACAGTATAAACAGTAGGGCCACTCAGCAGTGCAACATGTCCCCCTATTTTTATGCAGTTATCTGGCCAGAATAATGGCGGAACGGCCAGTTCAGCGTTCCTATTGGCCAGAAAAGGCAATTGACTGGCCAGAACCTGCATAATGAACATGCGCAATGAGACATGCGTGGAGACACAAACTTCAAAGGTTCCGACTCGAGTGGCCTTTCTGTTTATTTCTATTCTGTGTCCACGCTATAACGCGTTCTCGCTGCTAACACGTTACTTCAGTCAACATGTCTACGTCGGACTTGCCGAGCGATATGAAAAATTTTATGCAGAACTC
The DNA here is from genome assembly GCA_963855995.1 of Muricea muricata. Lineage (NCBI taxonomy): Eukaryota > Metazoa > Cnidaria > Anthozoa > Malacalcyonacea > Plexauridae > Muricea > Muricea muricata. The sequence goes on along the minus strand of OY979729.1, from coordinate 4,916,536 downwards.
CCTAACCGAAATGTGTCAACAACTTACTGCTGTGGTTGACGATCGTTTTTGTGCAATGAAAAGAGAATTATCCGCTGAATACTCCGAAGCCGTTGCTGCTAAGAAAGCTTGCACTGATAAATACCAATTCAAATCGAAAGGCAATGAGCAACAATACGAGCATCAAGTTGCCGTCCTTGGTACGATCGAAGGCGCAACGGCTGCCTTAAATAATCAGGACATCTCCAAAGCTAAAGCTATGCTCCAAGAAGGTAAAGACGCGATCGAAGCTAGGATTAAACTCATCAAAATCGCGGACACAAGCGAGCACGGCTGGCAAACCGTTGCTGAGTATGTTACAAACGAGCTCGCTGACGATTCAGACGATGAAAAGAGATTAGATCGTGCTAAGAGAACTGCCGAAAAGAAGGCGAAAAAGAAGGCCTGCACTTCCCAAGCCACGAAGGCTCGTCAGAATTTTACCTACTCCAAACCACTGAACCAGAGTTCTCCCAGGCCGCTATTGTCCTTGCCTGTTCGCAACATGAACACCGCCAATAAAGTCGGGCCCTGCTATAAGTTTAGTACACGTGTTTATTAGACGATTTTGCTTTTAATTTGTTCTCATTTTGCGTTTCGTTCAAGGCTGCCACGACTGCTTTGTTCTTACTCGTGTTCGCATGCAATGTGCTCCTAGCAACACCGCTTTTGTGTCTATTCGATGCATTAGATTAGATCATCAAATATCGCATTTACGAACAGTTAAATCCTTGTCAACATGGTTTTATGCCGGGAAAATCATGTGTCACCCAATTGATTGAAGTTCTCGATCAGTTGGGTTGTGAGCTGGACCGTGGTAAGCAAATTGATGTACTGTATTTAGACATGTCAAAGGCTTTTGATAGAGTAAGTCACGCTGAACTAATTCGTCGTCTTCGTGAATTCGGGTTTGGGGGCCATATTCTAAAGTGGTTTGTTTCCTATCTGACAAATCGATACCAGCAAACCACCGTTTTTGGAGCAACATCTCGACCAGTTCCAGTAACATCAGGTGTACCACAAGGGTCAATTCTTGGTCCTTTGTTGTTCCTCTTATATGAAAACCATCTTCCCGATGTAGTGACTAACTCAAAAATTGCTACATTTGCTGATGATACTAAGATTTTTAAAACCATCGAATCTAACTCGGACGCATCTGCTCTACAGGATGACCTGACAAAATTCGAAAAGATTTCCACGAACATTAACCTGGGACTAAATCCCAGTAAATGCAAAGTGTTGAGAGTCACTCGTAAACGCAACAAAATCGTCCATCCATATAAGCTACATCATACTATCTTAGAATGCACAGACTGTGAGCGTGATCTAGGAATTTTAACGTCATCTGACTTAACGTGGTCTAGGCATGTCGAATACCAGTGCACCAAAGCAACTAAAGCTTTAGGATTTGTACGAAGAGCAACACTTAACATCAAAGACATTGCTATTCGTCGCACGCGATATTTATCTCTTGTTCGTTCCCAGCTATGCTTCGGATCACAAATTTGGGCGCCGCAAACTGTAACTTTAATCAAACAGGCAGAAAGAACTCAACGACGTGCGACAAAGTGTGTGTTAGACCTACCCTTCCGCTGTGACACCACCTACCAACAACGGCTCTTATTGTTCGACCTTATTCCATTATGTTATTGGCATGAGTTCTTAGACATTGTTTTATTCTACAAACTAATACATGGTCATGTAAGCGTTGACACTAACTTACTACCATCAACTACAAATAATAACAGAAGAGAAACTAGATCATCCGACACTGATCATCTAACATTTTCGACAAACCGATGCAAGACCACCACATACCGAAGATCATATTTGAACAGAACAACCAGACTTTGGAATATCCTGCCAAAGGAACTGACAGGCATTAACATCAGCTTAACCCAGTCTAAATCTGGTCTTTATAAATATTACCAACTAGCTGTTAAAAACGTTTTCGATGTAGATGATCCAAGAACATGGAAATCTGTATGTTTGTCCTGTAACAAGTGTCGTAATTTGTCCTGTGAAATCTCGTGTAGTTATTAGTTTTATTGTTTGTTGTATTATTTATATAGAGGGCCGCTGTAATTGGCGCAAGCTGTGGCGTGTACCCTGCCAATTGTCTATATTTGTGAACGTAATGTGCTATTTGTTCATTGGCAAAGTTAAATAAATAAATAAGTATTAGTGACTGAGTTGCGTGAAGCCGATGAGTAGTTAGGCTTCATAATTGTTGCAATTCTGGCGATATGAAAGGGAAAATTGAATGAAAATCATGCAAATGTTGAAGTTAGAGTGGGGGCCAGTTAAGAAAAGTTAACCAACTGGAGATTATCCGGTATGAATTGAAACTACGCCTTTGTATTGCATGTTCACTGCTCTGACCATGAATAGAAATAAACTCATGAGCGTGCATATTAATATAGGAGATGGTTTGCAGTTAATTATTTGACTAGACATTAGCAACAAAACGTTGACAACTGTAAGTTTAACTTCACTTAGGCAAAGCATTGATAGCAAGAAAATTTTTACTATAATCATGCTCAAAATGTGACCATTCAGCTTGAGCGGCGTTGTTCAAACTTTGATTTGTAAAATTAAAAATTTTAATCGTTCGTTAGCCAGGTACTGGCAGTTATTTAGACAATAAGATTCATTTATCTGGTAGTTATTTTGTTTCTATATAAACGATGAGTCATCCGAGTTTGTTAAGTTGATTATCCACACATGTCCAATATGAAGTACCCAAGTGTAACTAAATGTACCCACCTGTAGATAAAGTCAATTATAAAATACCAAAATGTAACCAAGATGTACCTAAATGTCTCCAAATGTACACAGTGAACACTGAGCCCGTTTCTTACGCCGACAACGACGACGAACAAAAAAAAAGACGAGAAGCTACACCTACGTAGGCGAATTAATAATAATAGCAAGAGAATCCTTACTGTTAATAAACCACAAATTGGCCATTCACCTTGAGCGGCGTCATTTAGACTTGCGTTGTTGAGACTAAAAATTCTGGCCAGTTTTTGACAAGTTTCGGGTCGTTATAGACAAGTTATGATAAAGAGCCATTTATGTGATAGTTATTTTGTGACTTTTTGGATTACGTACCGTTAGAGTAACCTTTCATCGTGCTGGATCATCATGCAGTTTGTTGTCTACTATAGTTAATCAGAAAATGCGACGTTTCAGCGACTATTGTTTTTGTATGATTGTGCTTTTAGTGTCCCTCCTTTATGCGGTTCAATTGCTCCTGCGGCAAACTACACGCCCGATCCAGGAGATCACGTAAGTCAACTAGATACTTTTATGCTTCAGGAAACAATTTCCAAACTGTTGAAAATAAAATTTTCAACCTCGAATGTTCCTTGATTTACACAGCCAGAAACGCTACACACTTAATGTAAGTTGTGGATTTTACCAGCTTGGTGCATGTTTGTTAGACTTGATACAACTTGATTTTGATTACTTGCTGTAATTTGGTGAAACAACTTGTGCAAAAAAGTTTTGACAATCAACTTGGAATCAGGATCAATCCACGTTGTCAATCCACGTTGATTGCCAAAAGTATGTCGGCAACTTATTTATCCGAGTCTCAAAAAAATGGGAGAATTTTGAAGCGTTGCCCTGTGTTTGCGTGCATTTCGATCAATCCTATGCTATTCTGTATGCTATAAAAATATAAAAAATCCCTTATAATACATCGGTAATGGTTCAGCTAAACATCCACAAGAATGTTTATATTAATGCTTTATTTATATTTACAGGTTGCTGCCCGTGTTAGGACACCTGATGGAGAGGAGCAATGGATTTTGGCAGAAGTTGTTTCATTTAATTCGTCCACTAACAAGTATCCTTTCTTCTACACTCCTTTGAATAGTATTAAAATTACGGAGTGATTTTGAAGAATTTAACAAAATAATAGAAATGCGAATGCCTATTTTTTTATTATAACATTCGCCAAAATAAAATTTCTTGACCGTTTCCGCATGTTCTGCTCGATTGTGCGGCTTATTAATAGTTCATTACTTTGAGGATACTTCGACGGCTAAGATAGATACATGTTGTGATCATTTTCCCACCGACAATTTAGTCAAACATAAGATGAATCAACCTCCGAGTAATATTTGGCGAATGTCATCGTTATGTAACCTCGAGTTTTAAAGGGCATTGGCTACAAAAAACGTTTATGCTCATGTGGAACCAGTGAACTCTAAATTAGACTGGAACAATAACTTGGCCGCCATCTTTGAAGCCAAATTGGTTATCAATAGGTTATCAAGTTCAGTCCTTTTCTATCGTTTCTCTCGGCGCGCTTGACACCATTCTTCTGGGAATGTACCGATATTTGATGTTTTTATTTTGATTTAAGAGGTAATTTTATGGTTTATGAACTTATAACCTAGTTTGCGATAAAGTCTTTTTTAAAAATAGCAAATACCTCGGGAAAAGAGTACTAAGACTGTTTACGACATTTGTAGTTGTTGCCGCCATCTTGGCTTCACCCAAACGTAGGGTTTTTATCTGGAGTTATCGTTCCAGTATTTATAGAGTTCACTGTGTGGAACACACGAGCATTTCGCCATCTTGGATTTGTTTACGTCACAAGTAGGACCACTCCACGTTTAATTATTGACAAGCATTGATCAGAACGAATCAGAAACTCGTTTATACTTGCTATTGATATTACACGTCGAACAAAAGCATTTTGGCCAACCAATGTTTGTCACTTACTTTCTTGCGAGTAATTTTTCAAGGCTTATCCCACTTGTGACGTCATATAGTGAGCTCAAATATTTATCCAAGATGGCGGACTGATAACATGTTTGAGTCCAAATGTCTCAAGAATCAAGCAAGATATGAACCAACTTTGATGGTTGTTCAAAAACTCTTTCAAATGAGCAAAGGATATTTTTTGTTGTCAATGATATTTCGGCTTTATTTCAAAGTCATTGTCAATATACAAGCAAAGCTTAGATCATAATTTACAAGCAATGCTTAGATTTTCCATATGAATTACAGGAAGATGACGCGAAGGGTTGAATGTGTTAACAAAGGGACAATTAAACGCAATTACGGAGAAAACATTAATGATTTAGATACGTTTAGACCAATATTGAGTGCCGGACTTTATACATGAAGCGCTTTCAGAAAAGCAATTGATCGTGCGAATACAAAATGAGTATTCGTTTATTAACTGATTTCCGTGCCATTTGGAAAACAACAAAAGTTAGCAAAATTTAATTTCATCAACTGCAGACGTCAACACAACGATTTCAAGATTCTGTAAATGCTCTAAAAACACCTAAAACCACATTTTCCAATTGATTTCCATGTAAATCACATTTTTTTTATTTTAATTGGCTCAATTTGTTTTACGCGCCATTTATGATTGTATGATTGTGATTTCCATCATATATTTAACTGTCCGAACAGGTTGGGAGATTTTCATTTCCGAAAGCACACGAAACTGACCTTTTTACGTAATATATGAACAACGAGTGCAAGTGTTTCACCAGGATATCCAAACACGAGAAAATAATGGTGAATACACGAGCGCGAAACGCGAGTGTTTTTGTCATTATTTTCGAGTGTTTGGATATCCCGATGGGACACTCGCTCTCGTTGTTCATATGGCTTCTCAAGTGAATAGAATTTCTAACCAAGCATATCGTAATTATCGATTAGATTTGTTGTAGACGACAAACATTGATTACAATTAAAGCAATTTTGGGTGTGAATTTGTTTGCTGACTTGATTTTGCATGCGTAATTAAGATATTTGAGGAAGATCACTGGTGATTTTCATCAAATATCTTAATTACGTGTGCAACAATGAGCTATTGTTGTGCTCTGTTTGATGGTGTTTGACCGCGTTATCCAAGGTGCATCTCGTGATGAAATGGGCGTTTGTCATTGACTAAATCGCTTATGAATTATTAATGAATTTGAGAATTTTTAAGCAATAGCCTTTGAAAAGATCTAACCGTGCAGCTCAGTCGCCAGAGCATTATAGGCTAGCAATGGCTAGCATTCCAAAACTCGTAGTAAGTCGTAATTAACGCTGTGATCAAACGTATTTTCACCTTGCCCGGTGTGGATGTGCGTAAACTTGGAAATGGCCGACATTGTTTTCACCTGAGCTATTGAACAAAACCAAGAAGCCAAAAAATTGTAATGACGCTTAAGATTACTCTGATATCGAAGGAGCCAGAGTCAGTCCCGAACACCTACTGGGTGAGGTTGGGTTGTCGCTGTGGTCAGGCATATATTTTTAAACTTGACCACCAAGAATCCTAAAAATCATAATTACGCTCAAGATAGCATTGATATCGAAGGAACTACACTCAATTCCGAGCCATCCTCAGAGATATGAAAAACTACACTCAATTCCGAACTATCACAGGCTGATCGTACTGACCTCACCGGTCAGTTACCGCGTAGCTCAGTTGGCAGAGCAATGGGGTTGCATTCTAAAGGTCGCACTGCACTACTCTTTGTCAGCCAGTCGTACTATTTTTGACGACAAGAACTTTATTTGAAAACAAGAGCAATTTAATTGACTTTTACAGAGTACGGGCTATGTCTGCAAGGCTATGGCGAAGATTCGTTGCTTGTTTATCAAAGTTCTTTAAAACTAGGATCCTCCGCAAGCTATGGATCTGCATTCAGGCGAGCTGGATCTGCAGCTCTTCTCCTGTGCATGAAAAAAGAAGCTCTCTTTTCACACGGACGTTTTCTTCAGTTGCTGAACAATCAATATGTTTTACTCTCAACTCTTATAAAGTTTTGTGCAAAAGTTGCAAAATCCACGCTGACGATTTTTTTTCCAGCAATAAAAGCAGCGTGGGATTTGCTGGGCAACATTAATCTTGCAAATATATGAGTCAGAGAAATATTCGGGGGATCTTTTCCGCATGCTACTAGGAAATTGACGTTGATTATGTCTTGCTTCTTTTAGCAAAGTTTCATTCTTACTATACGATATAGACCTTCTTTTTAATCAAACACTTACTTTGCTGCTTTGATTTTGACTTGTACCTTGGTTTTTGGAGTAGTAACACTGCAGTAGCAACACGGGATCACTACCATTGGTTTCAGTGCCGTATCCTTTATCGATTCTGCTCATTAAGGCTTGTGGTTTATACAATATTTTGTGCAGCTGCACTCGACGTGTGGAGCTTGAAGATATTTTACCGCCATCCACTGACAATTTCTTCATATATGGTACTAATTATCTTGATGGATATTCCAAGCGCGATAGCGATACTGTGCCATCTAATCCCGCTATGCACTCCTTAGATTCAAGATTACCATTCAACTGTGTTGCGGGACATTTCGTACTGTTCATTGGACTATTCGTGTATTTCTCGAATACTGGCCGGCTATATGCGTACAATTCGTCGACTGTTTGTGGACTAATCGCAAGATTCTAATTCAATCAAATACCCTTACAGAAGGAGCAAAAGATTACTCAGTGCTGTTAACTACATGTCTGCAAAGTCATATTATAAAAGCGTGTGTCTAAATATCAAAGAGATGTTCATATATGGGAAAAATCTGATTTAAAGTAACGTTTTACTGTGCTTGCTCTTAAATTCCTGAAAATCATTTGCATTTCAAACATTTATTGTTAAAGTATTGATACATGCATTGCATATGTCCATGACATTTTGAACAATATTTTAAAATCTAGAACCACAAAACTACTTTTCGTCAAACAAATTCAACTCGCATCCATAACATTACATTAACATTTTGCACACAATAACCTACAGTACAATCTAGGGATTCAGCAGCGCAATCGTTTCAGCAAGCTTTTTTGCACTCTAACAACTTAAAAAGTGCTTAAATTGAAAATCAATCTTAAGAGCACTTGAAAAAACACGTGAAAATCGAAAATCAGAGAAAGTTCCTAAAAAGTATTTGGGAATTACTCAGTAAAGCGGGCTGTGTGAGAATAATAACACTGTAGTCAATAACACTGAATAATACGTACAGTGTGTTTGTGCCGTGCGCATGGATTGTGTATGCATCAATTCGTTGTGCGTGGACTGACTGCTAACTGAGATAAAAGCCTATCAAAGCTTTCGTTCGTCCGACAGATCCGATCTTGTTTATCATCTTTCAAACATGACGACTGCATGTTTCATGCAAGACTAAACATGGATTGAACAAGGACTGACAAGATGAATGATTATAAATTCACCACGTCGAGTGACAGGCATGCCCCCCTCTATTTATTTATTTTGCTCTAGTCATTTATTTTGGTTAATGATGATCACTAGGAGTTTCTTACACAGAGTATTATGATCGGCCAATTAAAAATATATACAGTAGAAATGTGTAGACAAAATGATAAGCTACTGTAGATTATTAAGCGCAGCATTAAACTTCACGAGCTAAACTGAGTTATGAAGCTGAATTGCGTGCGTTAAAGTATCCCTCATGTATCCAACATATTGTATAAATCATTGATCCTTATTTTCAATTAATTTTTTATTAATATACGCGTATAATAATATCGCTGTCATTCACTGGGTTTCATTTCTTAATTTGACCTCAAGATATGATATTGATGATATCGATGAAGAAGGTGGCAACAAGAAAGAGTAAGTAGCTACATTACGCGTGTTAGGATGGCACATACATAGGGAAAGAGGACCGTCCTCCAGCCCATTTTTGTGGCTGACAAAAAACCAAACTGCGCCAGTTGTTCAAAGCTCGGTTAATTTAGTTTTTAGCTGGATTGAACTTTAACTCGCTGTTCTAGCTCCTGTATTTCTATACATGTCTGTTTATTTTAAAACCCGAGGAATTCAAAATAAAAACTACTGTGGAAACTATGAACAAACTGCCTGAAACTTTGAATTTTACGTTAATCGGCTGTTGAGCTAACCGGCTTTTGAACAACTGGCACCAGGAGCTATAAGTACTGTATATGATATCAGCCCATTGGTGCATGAGGAGCTAAATACGTTGCAGTATACTTGAACTTGAAAGTGAGACAGTGAAACAAAGTTAAAATTTGATAAGAAAAAATGTTCGGTGATGTTTGACCTGTATGTTAAGAGCTTTTTTCTCTGCCGGCAGTAATGTCCAACAAACTCTCTTGCGATCTTTTCTACAAGATCATATGAGGGTTGAGATTAAGAGCCAATTTGATCATTTTCATTGTTGAATACCGGCGTCTGGTTCCATCTGTTAAGTACAGTAAATTCCCCTTCACAACCCGTATGGTAAAAATGTCCGTTTTGTGTGATCCTAAAAAAGTTTTACAGAAAACAGTATGATACATTGCGAATATTGCAATTGGATTTTCAAACTATTCTACAATATTTAAGCAGAACCCAAATTAATTAAATTTGCTGCACACGATTGTTTTGTCGCTACTTTGCCTTTGCAGTAGACAGATTTGTAATATCTGATTCCTTTGACGTTACAGAAGGCATCATCTGAGCCGACGAAGGTTTATACCACTGCCAAAGATGAAAGTCAATCCACTGACACATAAACATGCCTTGTTTCAAAAGCAAGAAGTAAGACTTTCATATTTTATTTCATTCAAGTTCGTTGCTTCTTTTTTATTATAACTCTTATTTAAAAACCGGTAACCCTTCAGCACACTTGGTTCGTTTATTTCCAAGGGGCCGTTTAAAATATTTTCAAACATTACATAAAATTATAAAGGATATACTATTTGCAAGCTCGACGAATAATAAGTACAAAAATTTTTAGAGGAGCTCATATACTATTTGCGGTCGAGAACAGCCTAGAAATGGCTAGTAGACGTATTAACTGCTTTAACATTATTTGGCAGTTTATTCCACACTTTTGCTTCATTGTAAGACTTTTTCCATATAATTTGTTTTCGGCATTTGTAGAAGACAATCATTCCAGTTACTGCGCTAATAATATCCAAGAGATGTTTCTCGACTGTGATTGGTCAATTTCAGCGTAGTTAATTCCAAACAGGAGCACAAAAGTCTGTAACAACAGCGCCAAAATCTATAACAACAGAACAAATTTGCGATAGGAAAACGGGAATGCAAATTTTCTTGACAAAACACACAAACATTGCAGGTGAAAATGGCGTGCAATTGTGGTCAAATTTTTTAACGAGATGGATTTATTTAAACGATCTCAACAATGCGCAGTTCTGGCTACTTTACTCGTATTTATGAAGATGTTTTGGGCGTAATTTTAAAGTTTTTAAAGGGAAAAAGTGGGAGGGAGCGATCGCGATGTAAGCACAGTAGTTGTATTGCGGAACGAGTGCACTTTGGTGGTAATGAAAAACTTTCTCGTGTACGTTATTTCCAAATTACACTCGAAATCATGATCTAACCTATATGAGTTATATTTTTGATTATTAGCGATTCAAAAAAGGTTGTTTTATACTCGCTGGCAGCTCATTACTTTTCACTTTATGCGCTGCCTCCTCCGCAGGCGTTTCGTTCACGGTTGGCGGGCTGTGCGGGTCTGATCTGAAATTCCTGCGGAATAATAGTCGATGATCCAGCACATGGTGTCGATGATCGGGGAGTTCTAAAATATCTCTTGAAGTATGATTTATTAAACACTAGCTTGTTTTTTCCCGACGATCGGGTATGGAGGTTGCCAGTTTTCCTAGATATTTCTTTTGTTGCGATTTCGTATCGCCTGCCTGTAGTGATCCTTGCAGCCCTGTTTTGCACTTTTTTGTAATTTACCAACCAGGCGGTCACTGCAGTTACTCCATGCAAACAAGACTGCAGTAATTAGAGTATATTTGCAGTATTATAGCGTTATAAACTTTTATCATTGTTCTTGTTGGGACACAAGTCGTCTCAGTATACAGCCTTTAGTTCTGGGTTGTGTGAAACATCATGTGCTAACGGGAACGCTTTTATTTTCAGCTTGTTCTTGCACTTTATCCTCAAACAACATGTTTTTACCGTGCCTTAATCCACGAACCTCCATCAAGGGTAAGCGGTATGCATATCTGTATTAACGTATTTATATCATAATCATTCGTCAGATAAGTACGCAGTCGAACTTTCCTTCTGGCTTCGGCTAAAGCCGAGTGGAAATAATTGAGATGACACAAAAGAAAAAAGTCGTTTCGCGCAAAACAATTCGTTCGTGCAAGGAGTCCGACTTTGTGTTTGGACATTCCCTAAAATAACTTTATTATTTGTAGCCACAGGATGACTATTCCGTATTGTTCGAAGACACATCTTATCCTGAGGGATATTCTCCTCCATTATGTGTGGCACAAAGATATGTTGTCACATCCAAGGAAAACAAGCGGAGATGAGAACAGTAAACAAATGACGTAAGATTGATATTCTAGAGCATTAACACATATGGATATTGCTTGCGTAAATCCGTTTGGGACCGGATTCGAAAATTCCAAATCGAGTGCCAAATCTCCAGATGAAAAATAGTTGTGCGGGCGGCAAAGCGTACTACTAAAGGTAAATTACACACCTGTGGTTGTGAATTACACGCCTTTGTAAAAGAACCAATATCCAAAACGATTAGAAAGTAATCTGAAACTCACATTGAGAATTTCATATCATTTAACCATTCCTTATAGGCGAAACTAGGGGGGGGGGGGTGAAAAAGAAGTTGCCCTGGAAATTCATTTGCTCTGTGATCGAAACGTTTGCACACTTGCCACTTTTGTTCTGTGAGTTGAATGAAAGATTATCGCTGTCGATATATTACTGTCGTACAACGTGGCTGAGATTGGCTGGGTTACAACTAAAATCCCATTCTTCGCTCTATATCTGGATAAATTTTATCTGAATAGGTATATTTGACATCCTATGCTTCGGTAGCAATGCATGTTTAGTCCCATTTTTTGCACGCAAATTTGCGGAAATGAAATTTTGGGACCGGTTGTTGTCTCAGAAAGAACAATAAAGATAATTATGCATTTTTGATTCACGCTTCCTATAAAAACCAATGTATGGTACGTGTTCTGAAAAAAATGTTGTTACCGTGGGCGGGTGGGGGACCATCAAAAAGTATGCATCACTTTGGACAAGGGGAAAAGTAAATACGGTATTTTAATTACACCAGCCCTCCCCACTATAATTATGGTATATGTAGCTAGATGGGAACAGAAACGAGTATCGGGGTATGAAATTACAAATTGCAATGTTACGGCTTCAAATCTTAAAAATTTACTCTATTAACTTATTTCTTGCTTGCCATTTTTTGCTTGCAACATTCGTGTGATGGCTTCTCTGAAAACTGAACAAGGCATGTTGACTCGGTCACTTGATTTGGAATGAGTCCGTGAAGTTGCGCGTGTTCATTATGCGGGTCCTTGCCATGCAATAGAACGTAGTAGCAGCTCCACATATAATTTGACGAAAGGACAAAATGTTTATATCAATTGGCTTGAAGTTCTTAACGACGACAATGTCTCCAAGCGTTATCGAATCATTCTTTCCCTTTGAATTGCACACCGTCCATTCGGGTAGATTTAACAGATATTCCTTGCGCCGTCTGTTCGTAAATTGTTGCATAACGATTCGTGATGTTGCGTAATGATGACGAGCCCTTTTTGATAACGACCGATTTGTACTCTGTATTTCGTAGACTTCGTTGTTCGGCATTGATGTGAGAAGACGTCCGTACAAAAGTTGCGATGGAGATAAGGCGTATAAAATGCTCTCTTGATCGTCGAACACGCAGGTCGTAATTGAGGCTTTCAATTTCTGGGACCGGCTAAACGGAGAGTTATGAAGTGGAGAGTTATCTCGGAGAGTTATGATTTTGGAGAGTTATGTCCAAACCACGCCCACTTTTAAAAAATAGCCACACCCAATTTCTTAACTCTCCTGATGTTTACCTGAATTAACATGAGATAGTTATGTTCTAACGTAACTCTCTCTCATCAACATTATGAAGATGTTAGAGAGTTATCATTTTTTATAACTCTCTGTGCTCACGATTGAGGAAATAAAGAGAGTTATGTCAATGTTTCAGTGTTTATTATTAGCGTGATAAAATTACTGATTTGTTAAGAGGAGTACAATTATTTCATTAACTGTAATGCATTTCACTGCAGCACAATTAATGATTTTTCCAAAACAACGAAATGGAGGAAAAGTCGAATGGCCGAGATTAAACACAAACGAAATTGTTGAGAAACCGGAATGTAATTGTCTTTATTGAGAATTATCGTCTACAAGAACCGAATAAAGCACTTTAATACTAATGGTTGGTACATGCGATTTTCTCATGCTAATAATAAACCAGTAATCATGCGATGTTGCACGTACATTTAGGGATTAATAGTGATCGTGATGTTTGAAAATTTTGGCAAATCGGACTTGGCTCGGCGGCCGCATAATTACCTATAATACTAACACTTTACAGTAACAGTTGACAGCAGAAAATTTTTGCTAGGAGTACGGCAGTGGCGGATCTAGCGTAGGTCAAAATAAATTACTACAGCTCATTCTTGGATATATTTACATTTTAAAATACCTTCAAAGCAATTTCATTGGTTAGATTTTATTCTTTTGAAATTCATAACCTATGACATTTTTGTAAAGTTATTTTGAATTTAAAATTGAGCTGCTATAATTTATTCTGACCTACGCTGGATCCGCCACTGGAGTACGGGTAAATAAACAGATATTCGGTAGTTTTTGTGGGTAGCCGCCCGCGCGCGCGCGGTCAGCGGCTAACCACTATGTTACTGTGCTGGCTGTATGTCCCAATGTCTGATGGACGGCACATGCGCCGCTAATATGACGTAATTTGCATTGCGGTAATACAATTATCAATAGCCTATACTTTGTGTCCCGACTGGCCTTAATAAAATAAGTCATCATGTGTGACCTATAACTTTGCAAAGCCGTATCTTCGGTTTAATATAAGCTATCTACACAAAAAACTCCATTTTAGCCGGTGTTACAATATCTTTCAATCCAGCCTATTATTTATAAGTTTACTGAACGAGAAATGTGATTTTTTCCTATCAAACGCTTTTCAAACACAGAAAACTTCAGAACATAATAGTTAATTAGTATGCAAAAATATATACAGCAATAACTTCGCTATCTTACATCGTATATTTTTCAAAATGCCACTGAAATAATCGCTACAGTTTTCTCTACATTTTAAGCTGAGTTTCATACGAAAATACTACAAACAAAAAAAAATACAGCGAAATGTAAACTATAGCGCGGTAACGATGTTTACGTACAAAATATTAATTACTACAAATTATTTTGACCTTTCGCTGCGAAAATCCACGGCATCCTTCATTGCAGCTTCCTCAAAATACCACTGAATGAATCGCTATCGTTTTCTCAAGATATTTGCCACTTTTGAGCGAAAAATATTAAATATTGAAGACAGTGAAAACAGTACAAAATGTCGCATTTGATTTGAGTCAATTTTAGCCCGCAAGCACAGAGGATATAGAGGTTCAACTTCTTATTAATTATGCGTATTTGAAGCTTAGCCAGTGCGGGTTGGAGAGGCAGTCACCCAACCGAACATCATAGCCAAATATGGTCACGATATACTCTAGCGCTTACCGAATAAGGAAAGCACTGGCGCTTGCGGGAACTTTAAATAAAAGTAGCTGAATTTTTAAAGGCGATTTAAATTTTTCAAAACAAAAACAATGCAAAACAAAGAAAAGGAGAACCAAATTTACAGACATGGGACGACATGGTGCTCGGCTATTACTTGTTACAATAACAAGTTGACAGAGACGGACACGTCGTTTTTTCGCTTTCCGAAAAACGAAGAGCGGTAAGTACGACGACTTGTATGCGCTATATATGAGCAAAAGATTTAATATTTTTTTAAAAAAAGTTTTTTTACCTTATGGATAACTCTAATAATAGTTATTACTATTGTAAGTTTGTATTACTATAATTTAATTTAATTTAAAATATACTTATATACAATTAAAAAGACAGTAATAAATCTCCTAATGCCGTAAAACAACATAATATATACATAATATTCATACAGCGAAACTACCTGTGACATGAGTAAAAATAAAGCACCATTATTTACCATATCACACGAAAAATTGACAATTTTTGTTTCACAAAAAGTACAGTTGTACAAAAAAACTCTATTAAGAAAGAGACTCCATGGAGAAGAAAGTGAACATACCTCAAACTTACGAATAATTGTACTCCTCTCAACCAATCAATAATTTTGTCACGCTAATAATAACACCGAAACACTTAAATAAAACAAATTCCGAAAATAGACATCTTGTATTCCTGATATTCAAGAAAGAACAAGAAAACGACGGAGTCGGTGATATTTCGTCTTTATTCCATGTCATTTATGTATAAAGACAAAATATCATTCCATGATATTTCGTCTTTATACAATGTCTTTGGAATAAAGACGAAATATCACCGACTCCGTCGTTTTCTTGTTCTTTCGTGAATATCAGGAACACTT
Source organism: Muricea muricata (assembly GCA_963855995.1). Lineage (NCBI taxonomy): Eukaryota > Metazoa > Cnidaria > Anthozoa > Malacalcyonacea > Plexauridae > Muricea > Muricea muricata. The sequence goes on along the minus strand of OY979729.1, from coordinate 4,901,075 downwards.
AAATAACTCTCTTCATTTCCTCAATCGTGAGTACAGAGAGTTATAAAAATGATAACTCTCTAAAATCTTCAGAGAGAGAGTTAAGTAAAAGCATAACTCTCTCATGTTGATTCAGGTAAACATCAGGAGAGTTAACAAATTGGGCATCGTCGTTTGGAAAGGTGGGCGTGGTTTAGGCGTGGTTCCGACATAACTCTCCAAAGTCATAGCTCTCCGAGATAGCTCTCCATTTCATAACTCTCCCATTTCATAACTCTCCCATTTCATAACTCTCCCATTTCATAACTCTCCCATTAGTCATACCCTCAATTTCTATAATAATCGTGTTCAATTCGTCGTACGTTAAGCTTGATCGTCCAAGTACCTTCTTCAGAGGGCGTTTGGCGCTTCTTACGAGGCGCTACCAGAAACCGCCCCACCACGGGACTTTCTTCACTATGAAGGACCATGTGATTCGGTTGTTCGTAAAATAGGTTGTGACTTCAGGTGCTCGACTTAGTTTGAGGATCTCTTTGGACGCAGCACGAAACGTTTTTACAATAAACGCGAAGGAAGCCTCTTCTTCCAAGAAATCTTCAAATTGCTGGAGTGCTTAAAGACAACGTGAGCTCTAGATGTACGCCTCTCGTTGCTGCACACGTAAATAATAATGCATACACTTTATTTTCCGATAGTCGTCCGTGTTACACGTTCGAATATACAGGGGTCCAAGAAAGTCAAGTCCTGTATTTGTAAACGTCGGAGCGTCTGAGACACGTTGTGGAGAAGATGTGGAGCAGATGGTGTGGCAAATGGAGCTCCTTCCTCCCTTCGACACATCGTTTCAGAATTCGCTTAACAGCATGTCGTCCTCGCAGAATCCAACAGCGTTCATGATTAGATCAACAAACGGATGTCTTGGTGGCGACAATATTGGATATTTGCTGTCAGGTTCTAGATTTGCATTTTCGATTCTCCCCTTACATTTAAGCAATTGATTTTCGTCACGAAAATTGGAGAAAGTAATGTTCAGATCAAAATGTCAAAGCGATAAACACGCCTATCGCCAGGCAGCGCGTACTGTCAGTTTGAAAAATGCTAGACACAAGCACTATTCCGATCTTGTCGACCAATGCTTGGGAGACTCAAGAAAACTCTTTAAGATTGAGCCAATGAGAGATGACATTGAAAAGCTAATTAGAGATGACATTGAAAACATTGTAGTAGACACACCAATAGTAGGTTATCCTTTACCTGATGTCAAATTAGATACATTTCGTCTTCTGTCACAAGTCTATAGCATAATCATGAAGTCGTCGAATGCAACCCGCAACCTAGATCCCATTCCAACGACGCTGTTGAAATTATGTGCCAGGAAATTAACACCTGTGATTATGAAAATGATCAGCTTGTCTTTAAGTGAAGGTCATATCCAAAAAACATGAACGGTCGCCATTCTTATGCCGATTCTGAAAAGGCCCGTTAGTATTCTGTTATTCGTTTCTAAAGCTGCGGAAAAGACGGTTATTAGCCAGGTATTTGAGTATTGGCTGATAATGCTCCTTCTCCTAACAACCAATCGTCATATCGACAAATTGCTCTGCTAAGAGTCCACAGAAATAGCCTCATCAACATGGGCCAACAGAAAGTAACTCTTTTAGTCCTCTTGGATTGAGTGCCACTTTTGACACTATTGATCATGAAATTCTGACGGATTTATTGAAGTTAGAATTTGGTTTTCTCCCGCATGAAACAGCATGTTAATATTAAGCAAGAGTTTTCCACCAATTTTACGTTGAACTGTGGCGTACCACATGCAAGCTGTCTGGGACCAGTCCTTTTCCTACTATACGTGTCTCAACTGTTCCGGATTATTAACAGGAATCTACCATAGGTATGCGGACAACACTTGAATTTATTTATCTTTCCGTCCTGAGTCACCCGTTGTTCAAGATCAAGCTATCCAAACCATTCGTAATTTCATCGCTGAAGTTCGCGCTTGGTTGGTTTCACCAACTGTGGTTTCACATAAATTCATGTTTAATGACACAAAAACGGACTTCTTGATGATTGGAACTCGCCAGAAGCTCTCTAAGGTTACAATCGACTCGATTAAAGTTGGTAATGCTGACATAAAACCTGTACAAAAAGTCTAATTCTAACTAAGACTAAGATTCAAACTTTTAGATTTATATACACGTATACTTTAACGTATTTCTAATTTAAAATATCTTATATAATTTAAGCGCCGTATAAATTTTTATATAATATGATTATGTTATTTGTACACAAAAGATGTCATAAATATCGATTCAATTGAACTGTAAATGTATATGAATGTTTATTTACATGTTTGGAAGTGCTGATTGTCCGTCATCTTGGTACTATAAACTCCTCATTTTCGTTGGCTTCATAAGATGCTACTAGATGCGTTATCCAGTATTATACAGATCAATGAAATAATGGCGACGAAGGCCATTACTTGGTGGCGAGAGATAGGTCTGCACTTATCAACAAATCAGATTAATCGTTATACAGGGTGTATAAAAAAGTAGACAAATCTGAAATCGCTCACTGTTTCGTGAAGTGCCTCAATATACAATGTTTTTTTATTGAAATAGGTTGTTTTGGCACTTATAAACTACAATAAACCGAAAAAATGAGAAATTTAAAAATTTAACATCCGGGGAGTTGTGTCTTTCACTACAAGTTAAATATACCTTGCGCGCAAAACTTAAATGCTTAAAAGTTACTTTGCCTTGGTCGACGGAAAACTATGTCGGATTTTGTATTGCTGTTCAAAATTTCAGAAAATGTGCTCGAGTCTAAGCCGTTCAAAACGTCGCGCGAACTTCCATATGTTTTGAGCAAAATTAGCTTTGTGCATGTTTAATTTATGTTTTACTTAATTTGCATACAACTCCCAAGCGACATTTAAAATTGGAACATTTCTTCAGAAAAACGATTCCTATTGAGAAAAATATACGTTCGCACGACGTTTTGAATGGCTTAAACTCAATCAAATTTCTTGAAATTTTGAACAGCATTCAAATTTCAGAATATTTTCATTTATTCTGCACCGTAAGTACCCAAGCAGTGTATATTAATAAAAAACTTCATGCTTCAAGACGCTTCGCGATGTTGAGAGCCGTTTCAAAATTGTCTACTTTTTTTTTATATCACATCAACCCTGTATAAAAGCTAGAAATATGTTCGCGACTGGTGTTTGTTTTTTGGAATGTCTTGCCTTACTAGAGAGTCACACGTAGTACTGCAGCAAACGCTATGCATTTGTGATTTTTCAAATGCGTTCACTTAATTAAAATAACCATACAACTCATTTCGCATTTTTTACGAAATATATTCCATATACGAACGCTGAATGAATGTAAGCTTTCAAACTAACATTCAAAACTGGAACCCTAGATATGACGAATGAACTCTACTTAAATTTGGTTGTATTAACAAATTTTAGCTTTCATTATGTTATCACTGAGACATTTAGTCGTTAGATGTGCAGATAGCTTATTGGAAAAATTAAATTAACTAACGAAAAAGTTATTGATAATTTTTCATGTGCCTGAGACAATTTCATAAATGTAATTATAATGTGCAGGTCCAACACATTTTGTCTCCACATCATCAACACATTCGTCATAGTTCGGTCTCACTCCCCAGCATGTGCTAGCTTTTGTATTGCTGTCAAAAAAATCTGACGTTAGTTCTCCAGCCCAACAATTCTTGTAATCTTGCAGGCCAAAGAATCGATAGCCATGAAGCTTTGCTGACTTCGCACAGCTTAAAAAAGCAAATACACATGTAAAATCATCATCTCCAATGATACTGCCCCGCTAATCAGCCAGGTAAACGAGAACATGGCGGGAAGTGCGTAAATGTCATGTATTGAAGGTCACGTTATCAAAATCCTTGACCGACTGATATAAGATAGAGTTATTCTGAAAATATGCATTAAGAGGAGATTTTTTAGAAAGTCGCGTATTTTTTGCGAAAACCGCTCAAAACTTAGCGACCAAGCCTTCGCGAAAAAATGTTCTGCCGCCATTTTCTGTTTTGAAAGTTTTCCAAAAATATTTGCGAAGAAAAACAGAATTTTACTGGATTTTGGTTATGTCATGAGGCAAAACATTGCTAAATATAAAGAAGGATAACGTGGTAAGTGTAATATCGTATTTAATGGACGTTATTTGAATTATTATTATGTTAATACAGTATGTACACGTATCTGACTCAGGAGTGAGCATATTTTAGCTGCAAAATTATCTGCTATTTTAAATTAATAATAAAACTGATTGAAAGCCACTGCTTTCGTCCTCTGGATGATGATCAGCTTGTTTACAACTCGTTAATAACATAAGTACATGGAAAACGTTAAAGGATTTTGCATTTTTAAGGAAAATTTGAGCATTTGTAATTTCAAATCCCTTTACTTCAATTTACTAATTTTACAGGCATTCAGTTTTTTACTCATTTACAGGCATTCAGTATACAACTTCATGCCAGAGGCTGTATAATCTGAAACGCCCTTTTTAGGAATGAAAATAAAATTTTCAGTCATATGTTTACTGTAAAGCTTTTAGGCCGTCAGCTAGTGCCTCTAAATGTTTAGTTTCGTTGCCCCCTTCGCTAAACTAAAAAAAATTACACATTCTCATAGAATAAGCAATGCTGAATCCGAATCTAAAAAGTTCTTGCGGATTCTCTCGGCAGTTTTTGTGCAAAATGCGATTAAAATCCTAAAATTTTCGAGTTTCGCAATAGCATTTTTACTATATTCCATATCTCGAAAAGCGTACACTCGTAACCAGTCACTGGCGCGCCCTAGTTAAAATCGTACAAGTAAGTTCACTTCCGCCTCCTCTTGAGATATGTGAATTCAAATTTGAAGTAAACAATGAGCAACATTATTTTCTAGTTCATTTATTTTCAATTCTGGCTTTACACGAACCCGCTTAAGATTATAAACCAACGTTTTCACTGTTTCATTTTTATGGCGAGTAAAAAAATGAAGAAAAAACTTTAATTCTGCATTTTAAAGACAGAATATTGGACAGTTCACAGTTGTAAGGTATTAGCCTAATTATTATAAAATGCTTTACTATAAGTACTATATATAAAAATCGACTTAGAGCATTTACTCGAAACGTCAAATTCTGTCATTAATACCTATAGTAATATATAAATAACTTCTTTTCGTGTTCAAAACTATTCGAATTCCTCATCATCACAATCCATTGCCTCTCCATCAAAGTCATTGTCAATCAGCTCATCATCTACTTCACTGTTCTCACAGCTGCTGCGTTGGCAAAGTTCAGTGCACTTCAAATTTGCTTTGTAACATGAGCACCTGTTTGTTTGACAACCCTTCTTGCACTTGCAGCTAACAAATTCTAAGATGCTGTCTGGAGCAGGCCCTTGGGTCCCCCATGTGATTTCCAGTGTATCTGCTGGTAGGCTCCAACCATATCCCACAGGTGATGGTGCATTTATAATGGAATGGTACAATTCTTACAAATATAACTTGCAAAGTTGACTCTCAAAATGTGTTGATATAAACTATCAAAATTAGGAGGGAGTGAGTCCTCTGAGCACTTGCCAAGTTTAAACATCCTGTAACGGGCATTATTGACTTATGAAGCTTTTTCTTGGCCATAAAGGCAGCAAACATATTGCTCCAGAAGCGTGATGATGTTCTCAGGAAGCTGTAAATCATTTCCAAGTGCCTCAAATGAACCACAGAATTCATCTTTGCTTCTTGCTACTTTAAGTGCTGTTGTCTTACCTTTACCAAAAAATGCACTTGTGGAGTCAGACCCTACATAAAAAAATTAAAGGTTGTAACCCATTAATGGACTTACATTAGCAGTGTCTGTTCCCAAGTCAGTAAAATCATCAAGCACTAAATTAAGTTGGTAAAGGGCATGTAAGGAGAATCAGATAAACACCTAGTTACTAATTGGTAAACTAGTTAATACATGAAGACAGATGGGACTGTTATCCCAAATGATTCCCACCTGTAAAAATATGGAAACCAATCATGGCTTTGCACCACCTGGGTCCAAAGAACTCAGCAACTCTACCAACATCAATTCTTCTCCGATTATTTGCAGTTCCCATGTCAAATATAAGTGTAGCAGGAATATTTGCTTGGCAAGCAAGTGCAATGATGAAAACATCAGTATCCGGGCTCTTGATAACAACAACATCCGATGATGCTGCAGCATGTTGTGCATGAAGGAACATCCTTGTGTCGGCCTCTTCATGGTCACACTCCAATTCAGGAACTTCTTCAACAGTAACACTATCACCATTAGAGTAATAGTGGTAACATTTCTCTTTATTTGTTGCGAACAAATGGGTTGACTGCAGTGCTGAACATGGAACATTTCTCCAGTGTTGAACCAAGAATTCGACAAGCCGTTCCTTATTACTTCCCACACTCAAGAACTTTTTCCACTGCTTTGGAACTTTTTGTTGATCACCAAGTATTGAGACAGTATATGTGCCAGATGCTGCCCTGTGTAACCTTTCAGCAGTTTTTATACTCACTGCAGGATACCTGTCCGTCACAAAGTCCACCCGTCGTGATTTATTGTAAACTGCAATGTCAATGACATTCTTCAAAACAACATCAGCCAATTGACCAAATGTCTCTGGGATATTTTTTGCTTTCAGCATTTGCAGTAGAGCCATTCCATCAACAATAGCAGCACTATTTGTTGGAACCTGTTCAATAAGTGGCACCATAGCTTCTTGTTCCAGCACATGAAGTAATTGTTTTCAAACGAAATATTCGATAATTTGATGCATCTAATCCTTCTGTATCTTGAACACATTTAACAAAGTAGTCAAACAGTTTTGTCATGAGCATTACTTCTTTGTCAGTAATGATCTTCTTATCTACAACTTGTTTACAAAATTGCTGGAATGACTCTTCATACAGTCTTTCTTTATCTTCCACTAATTTATAATTCAGGAAATTTGTGTAGCTTGTGTAGCATTTTTTGTGATAGCATGCTTCAATTGCCACACAATCTTTGCCTCGAATGTGTAACAGGATAGACTCATCCTTTTTCTGTTCTGCAGCCATTCTTAACTTTCCAGCATCAAAGGTTTGGCTTTGAGTGAGCATTTGTATCACTTTTTTCTTGGTTCTCTAAAAGTAAATACTACTGCTTCAGCAACCTAGCTTCGTATCAACTGTGCTAATGTATCATAGTACGTATATTTAGTATACTGGGGGTTGGGAAGGATAACTATCTCTAATATTCTTAAATATTTATAACATTTTAATATCACACAATATTCTAAAAAAGTAATTTTGACTTTCGACTTACGGGACAAGTGTACGTGAGTTCTGATTTTTTGCAAATAAGGCATATTCTTGGAAGAACAGCCGTTGATTTAGGTCTCGACTTAGTCGCAGTAGAGCCATGTGGTTGAAGTTTACTTCGTGTTTGTCGGGTTTCGTCTGCTCTTTGTTTCTTCGCAGCAGGTTCTGCATCTTCTTTACTCGTAGATGGTGTATCCGATTTTTCACTCATACGTTGCGCTCTTGTAATTCTTACTTTATCAGTAAACTTTCGATAGCATTCAATATGATATTGCAAGCTTCTTTCAGGAACAGTTCCTTCGTTGATGAATGCCCGTTCATCTTCATCAGAGAAATACTCTAAAGACTTTACAGCTACGCCAGTCAGATTTCCAGTCAAAGATAGCAATATTTTCCTGGTACTCAAAAATTTTGAAAGTGTTACAGCCGTAAAATCTTTTAACTGGGAAACATTTTTGGATATATCGCTGGTATGAATTATACATGAGCAAATATCTTCCTCCATATTTACATGTGTTTACATTAATGTGTATCACATATCTCAAGAGGAGGCGGAAGTTATCTTACTTGTATAACTTTCACTATGGCGCGCCGGTGACTGGTTCAGAGTGTACGTATTTTGAGGTATGGAATATAGTAAAAATGCTATTGCGAAACTCGAAAATTTTAGGATTTTAATCGCATTTTGCACAAAAACTGCCGAGAGAATCCGCAAGAACTTTTTAGATTCGGATTCAGCGTTGCTTATTCTATGAGAATGTGTAATTTTTTTTTAGTTTAGCGAAGGGGGCAACGAAAATCGTTTTCTAGACATATTTAGAGGCACGAGCTGACGGCCTATTTGAATTACACTAGCATCGTGGATGCAACAATCTGGTAGGAAGGTTGCTGAACCAGGACTGGTCATAAAGCAGGGCCTGACAGTCAACTGAGGCAGCATGCGTTATTAGTAAAGACACCAGACAGGCTCAAGGAGCCAAGCATGTTGACATCAAAACAAAATTGCCTATATGGTCATAAGGGCCAAATATTTTTTTTTCTTTGATAATTGCCTGGGGATTAACTCAGACCCCCCCCCCAGTAACCTGAAGCAAATCAATTCCTCTACTAGTTAAGCATGAAAGTATTTTTTTATAGATCTCTGTGATATTACTATTACAATCTTGAAGATATGATTACAGTATCTGAAAACATCAACCTCATTCTGTCAGTGCTGGGTGACAAAAACCTGCACATTGTGGAATATTCTGTCTACTGTATAAAGTTATAAACATTTTCATTATATTCACACAAGAATAGATTGTAGCATAAATAATAATCTGTGATTTAATAAATATTCATTTTCATCTTTCATTTTTTGTTTTCTTTAATAGCCTGCAAGAAAAGATCTTCTTAGAAATTCTGATATTTTTGCACATTTATTATGATACACTGTATATGCATGATTTAAATTATGCCTGGCCGGGCAGAATCCCAATAATTAGGTCCCACCCACCCATGTGTTTATTTTCATGTGTTTAAAATGTGTTTTTATCATTTAAAATACAATGACCAAATTAATTTGAAAGGAACATGAGTCATGATTGTTGGTGTGGACAGTACCTGTTAATGGTAGCACTCAGACATAATTTGGTTGGTTTTAAAAATCATAAAAAATGGCCTAATCAATGAATAATGGTTTGAGTTGAAAATACCTTTTCTAGTTCATGCTTAGTTCCAATTCTCTTCCAAGACTGCTGGACTTTATGGCACTTGTAAAATGTCACTGTGAAAGTAATAATACAAATTGAATACAATGTAACACAAATGGTAAATATTACATCATAACAGTAACATGGCTTGCATTCAATGTCAATTTTCTTTTCGGCGTCCACTTCCAAATGACTTCAAATTTGAATTGGATGTACTTTGTGAGGTCATTTTAATTTTGAAAGAAATTTTAGCATTGAGAAAGACATCCAGGCACAAAAAAATTGACATAAAGGAAGGTCATTTGCAAATATTACATCATAACAGTAACATGGCTTTCATTCAATGTCAATTTTCTTGTCGGCGTCCACTTCCGAATGACTTCAAATTTGAACTGGATGTAGTTTGTAAAGTCATTTTGATTTTGAAATGCATTTTAGGATTGAGAAAAACATCCAGGCCCACAAAAATTGAAATGATGGAAGGTTATTTGCAAATATTGCATTATATTATGAGTTGAACAATGCTTGCATTCAATGTCAATTTTCTTTTCGGCGTCCACTTCCGAATAACTTCAGATTTAAGCTGGATGTAGTTTGTGAAGTCATTTTAATTTTTAAAGACATTTTAAGATTGAGAAATAAGAGCAAACACATAAAAAAGGTAATAATGAGGATTGAGAGCATATACCTCAATCTCAATTAACAAGTGTCAAGTGGACCAACTGCCAAGTGTGCAGGACAATAGATATTTATTTCCAATACACATTTGCATAATAGGACTTTTTCCTCATAATATTACAAATATAAGCTTAGATGATTGTTGAAAAAACTAGTGTAGTAGGGCAATAAGATAAAACAATAGCTTGCCCCTGACTCTCAATGTATAGATTGTCAGTAGTTGACACAGCGGTAGAAATAAAATTTTAAATTAAAGAACAAAATACAAGTAAAAATTAACAGTATATCTTACCTCGATCATCTCCAAAGCCCCGAGGTAAGTCCATTGTAGGTATTAAAATCTTCGCGCGTGTTGTGAACTGAATGACTGAACTTAAATCGCGTCGTCGAATATCGAGCCAATTTCACGCAATTTTTTATTTCCCTTTCTCTGCCGATAATAAATCAGTATCCTAATATAACACATTTATTAATTAATTCAATTTTTTTCCATATAAATTAGCATATACGTCTTTATTTTTAAATATTCATAGTAGAACAAAACGAACACCGCTCTTCGACAGCCGCCATGTTGGTGGCTGTCACACGTCATGGGTTTTGAGCGCGTATTACGCGACATAGAAAAAATTCTCCTCTTAATTAAACACAATTAACCATTCAATAGGGTATTTTGAGCCATCCATTCGAGTTTATTTGTTCCCATATACTTTCAACCGAAAAATTGGAATTCCGAACTTCATGTAAACATTTTTTTGCTTATTACTGCTGAAATTGAATAGGTAGATTCGAAAAATACAGTTGAATTCTTAATTGTGTATTAAATTATGCGTATTTTCGTAGTAACTCTAATCTTACATATTTTTACGTTATTTAGGCTTGTTTTATACGTGTTATTTCACTCGCGTCATTTCATTCAAACAATGCGATTTTAAGACATTGTCTTACGTTTTGAATGTCATATTATAAAACAAAGAGAAAACTCGTTTCTGTAACTGGCGTTATTTTTTGTTTTCCTCGCTTGCGATATTAGAAGCAAATGTTTCAGAGGACTCACGCGACATGTCTACACAAAAATAATGTACATTAATGTGTTTATGAAACGAAATTTTGGCCAACATTTTGATGGTTGTATTAGGAAGATCAGATGAAATAACAATATAACTTCTTTGGTAGAATTTTTGTAACTCCGTTCCTTGTCAAGATATTCAACTTCATAGGATATGCAAATAACACAAACACCGACGTCATACTGTATAATGAGTGACTGTTAGATTGCTTGTTTTGTAGCATATAATAGTGCAGAGTAACTAAAACTGCACTTGCATGTGTTTAGGCTATGTTTAACATCCAGGCCAAGGTATTTAAGTGTCATATCTTGAGTACTTTTTAAATTAATGCAGCTTTTTTGAAAAGTGATTAAGCACAATGACGTCACTGGTTCTGTTATTTTCGAAAAAAATGAAATTGAATATCTCGAAAAGTAAGGCAGTTACAAAAATTCTATTAAAGTAGTTATGCTGCGATTTTAACTGATCTTTTTAATGCAGTAAAAAATTGTGGGAGAAAATTTCGTTTCATAAACACTTTAATGATTGAGGTTCTTATCAAAAGGTTCCCTAATTGCAAAATTTTGATTGTTTCAGGAAATCGTATAAACAGATACAGATAGCGCAATTTCATAAAAAGGGTGACCATAGTGCCACTTATCATATTTGAGAAACGAGTTCGGTAGGCAATTTTTTTTCTGTTTTACACCAATAAGTGCATATAACAAAATTCACCCTGGGGTAGTTTAACATCTTTGCATTTCTGAGATCACGTTAGCTAAAAATATAATGAACTCACTCGCATGTGACGTTAAATAAATAATCATCCCAGCCTTCGTGCCAGTCAATCTTCGGATATGTTGAAAGTGGATTCGGTAACGTTCTGGCCGTGGCATTTCCGTACGATCCAGGATCTTTATAGCATCCTTTTTTTATCATTGTGGTCGCATTACAATACGTTAAACCCGAACGACTTTTAGGTTCTGCAAGACATATTTTACTATAACTACTTTACCGTTTCTAGAATCACTATTCTTTATTCTTTTATAATATACAGCTAATTCAATAAAGGTTGTCCTTCGGAAATCTAAAATTCAAATTACAAGCTAAAAAATACGAATACAAAGTATGTCACATCACACACATAAGTGGACTTTTAACTTCCAGTCCGTGATATACACTGTACAAGGAGGTATTTTTTGTTAAGCGGAATATTTCTAAGAGTATACGCTTACACTTGAAGCCTATCACAAAGTATTTTGATCTTAGACTTTGTATTTTGGAATTAGCTGTATACATATACGTATACGTATACATATACGTATACATAGGTGAGTGTCAGTAAAGAAACTAAGTCTAGAATCAAATGAATAGAGTGCTCGATACAAAAGAAGAGCAAATATAAGCAAAAACTTGAATCACTTCGTTTAAAACATTTATTCACGACAAATTTGTTTCGTATGACAAGCTGAGCTTGCCACACTCATCAGGCGAATGCAATCATTGCTTGTCATACGAAACAAATTTGTCGTGAATAAATTTTTTTAAACGAAGTGATTCAAGTTCTTGCTTATACTTATACATATACATATATATAACCGTGCAAAATGCCTCAAAAACTTACCACTACAGTTTGTTTCATCCAGAAGGAATCTTCAGGTGGTAGACAAATTTCGAAAATATGCGAGCTTCTTTTATGCTCAAGCAGGAAACGTGGGCGCGTGGGTGATTAAGTAGCTCGCATTCCTTTCTTTGTTTAGGTTGTTTACCTGAAATCTACTTTTGTGTTGGCAGGCCGAAACTATTTCCGATCTTTTGTTAAGCAAGCAATTGTTTTGTTCTTTCAAAATGCTAATTTTTTCGTCCAAACATAAATTACATCCTCCCGTGTAAGACTTTTTTATTATCATTTACTGTCATCTGACAAACAAGTACTCGACGATGCAGTATACAAACATATCAAAATGAACTAGGACGTAGCAACTTCAGCCACAAGCTTGAATACATGCCACATGTAACCAGTAACCACGCAGGAACAGACAATGCAACATCATGTGGTTTAACCCTCCATTCAGCAAAAATGTCAAGACAAACATCGCACGCAGTTTCCTCAAGCTTGTAGACACGCACTTTCCAATAGGCAACAAGTTACACAAACTTTTCAATAGGAACACATTTAAGGTCAGTTACAGTTGCATGAGTAACGTTAAGTCAATCATCACAAGCCACGACACACGCATAGTTAGGAAAAGCCAACCACAAGACATTTGTGCAGAGAACTGTAACTGTAGGAACAAACACGCATGCCCATTGCAGAACAAGTGCATGAGTAAGGACATATACAAAACAACAATTAATACAGGCAACACACAAGACGCAAATGTAGTGACATTAGCATGACCTCAAACACATTCAAAGAGCGATGCAAGAATCATATCAAATCTTTCACACAAAAAATATTCGAACGAAACGGAACTTTTGAAACACATTTGGCACTTGAAGCAAAACAAAACAGATTTCACCATAAAATATGGTCCATAGGCATTATAAAAAAGTCTATTTCTTACACGGGAGGATCCAAAAGATGTAATTTACGTTTGGACGAAAATAGACTTTTATATATATATATTATAGACTATTTATATATACATATATATATATATATATATATATATATATATATATATATATATATATATATATATATATATATATATATATATATATATATATATATATATATATATATATATATATATATATATATATATATATATATATATATAGGACAACCAGTTGGTTACTTCATATGAATTTTATTTCCACTACAAATTTGTTTCGTATGACAAGCAGAGCTTGCCACACTCATCAGGTGAATTTAAATCATGCGCGTCTATGTTGTTGCCTAGGATATATACTGGTTATTTACATGTTTTACGTCATTGGATTATATCAGATTACATTATATATATATATTATATATATATATATATATATATATATATATATATATATATATATATATATATATATAACAATAATAATAACTTTTGAAAGTATTCAAGATTGAAGAGTGCTCGGTATTAGTTTTAATAGAGCAATTCAAATAGTTCATGCGACCTATGCTTAGAAGAAAAGATTTTTATCCTGAAATCGAATAAGGACAAAACGTTGAACAAGAGATCAGAGCTTTTCACGAAGTGCCGCCATAGAAAAAGGTTCAACGCACAGAACTTCAAGCGCGCGCACGCTCGTGCAAATACATAATTCAAATTTAAATTGTTAGCGCAAGCGATATGACGAGCGTCATCACACAAACCGTCGCGAAATTTGTAACTAATTGTTTTAAATAAACTATATATATATATATATATATATATATATATATATATATATAATAATAATAATAATATTTAATCAGGAAATTCATATCACCCAAAGGTGTTTTTATATATATATATATTATGTTACAGTTAATCGACAGTCTTATGGTTGCTAAGCAGGAACTTGTTTCTGTGTCTGCATTTTGACAGTAGTTCATGTCTAGAGTTCAACAAGCAAAGGTGAGGATGATATATAATTAGGAATTTCTCGTGTAGGCACAGGTTACATCGCTTGGTTTTATTGGAGTAGCTCTTGGATTTCTTTAATATTCTCCACTTTATAGAATAACTTATTTCTTTCTCTTTCAAATTCCAAACATATTTGCTGAGCTCTGTCGCGTGTTTATACTTTGGGTTTCTGAAAGAGGAGGTGTGGGTATTAAATCTTGTTTTAAATTCTCCTTCAGTGTGTCCTACATACGTCTGTTTTTTGTTTGTGTCGCTTCTGGTTACTGTCGCTTGGTATACTACGCTGGATGTTAAACATTTATTTGATAGAGGACACGAGTTTTGATCTCGGCAATTACACTTGGTAATCTTTCTATCGGCAGAGGTGTCTGTCTGGAGCGTTTTGTCGCGTATCGTCTTGTTGTGGTCAGAGATTACGCAGTGGACGTTCGGCATACAACTGTAACTCAGTTTCTATTAAAGATTTTGTGCAGAGAATGACTAGGAGGGAAGCAATCATCAATGATTTGGAGGAATTTATGCCCAATGTTAGTGGCAACATTAGAATTAAACGGCGGGTTGAACCATATTATATTCCTACTCCTGGGTCGTTTAGGTTTAGGTGGTTGTGGGTTGTGGGTTGTAATTTAGTATGTAGTTGTAGTCGCTTCGGCGAAGTGCTTCTTGATATGGAGGGATAGCTGCATCAAATGATCGTTTATCAGATGATATATTCGATAATCTTTTGTTGATTGCTTGGGGTACTGTTCGTAATATTGTGGGCGGGTGATTGCTGTCTCGGTTAATATACTGTGGCGTGTTTCCGGGTTTCATGTAAGGTTTAAAAGATTGGGACCTTAGGTCAAGTGTGACATCTAAGTAGTTGACGCATTTCTTGTTAGCTTCAATAGTGATCTTTTAGGCCGTTTGCCGTGACCCGATATCGTTCACTTTCATTAAGCATGTCGTAGAACTGAGGAAACTTGACAGAACATAACTTTTTCAAACACGGGAAGTTCGAATCTGAAAAGTTCCCGCTCCTCCGAACCGCAGTTTTTTCATAAAATCCATTTTAATTCTCACTCTTTCGACACGCTTCAAATAATCTCCCGCCATTTTGAATTCTTCAATATTCCGTTTGCAATCGCTCAGAATGGTGATTATTCCGTCCCAGATCCCTCAACTCGCGGTAAATTGTCATCCTAAACGATGGAATTGCTAAAATCATTAATTTTTTAACTCATGTTTGTATATGTGAAGTCCATTTCCACGGCAAAGATGAAGAAATTAGAAGGGATATTAGCAAAAAATTTTAAGACAGTACAGCAGTGCTTACATACGTCTTTATCATAAACAGAACTCGCAGACGTCTACTATTCAGACAAGTTTACTATAATACAAGTAACCTTTAATGAGAGAGCTAAAACCATCCTTGCCAATGCTGGACGAAAACGTTTGTAATAGGAAAGCAACGGGCAAATAGAAGATAATCTAAATTCAGGGAAAGTCGATCACCCAAACTGCACGCCATTCTACTTCCAGTTCTGAAAAGGTAATGGATTAATTGTCCTTATCCATCTTTTCCCAAAATTTGCTCAATCTGAAAAGGACCTTGGGCTTTAGACGTATATGTGAGATATGACAGTTCCATCTGGCTTTTTTTCAATCTGGGTTATGGGGAATGGAAGTTGTCACAATGCAACATAGTATCTCAAACAGTAACCATTAAAAGCGATTTCTGATTTTGGGTATAACATAATAATAAAAGTATAACAATAGCATGCTTTTCATAGCCAGCATAGAACTGTAGAGCTGCTACTGTTTTTTTCTGATACAAAAAAAACTCGATTATTTTGATAAACAGGAGCAAGACTCCTACTAGGGCTTTCACTTCGCCTGCCAAGAGTAGAAGAAAATGCACACAAGGGATACCAACAATTCCCTTTTAAAATCAGTTGTTATTAGGGTCAATTGTATATGTGGTTCTAATGTAACACATAGGTTGGAAACACCTCACACTTCTAGATACCTTTCAGGAAAATTTAATTAGCCATTGCTTTGAGAGATACCCCTCTTGCAACTTGTAACTGGGGGGTATTACCCCACCAGTGATATCGCAACTGCTGCAATAACACTCCATTGTAAAAACAATATTTGGTGCACTATTTTGTCACCTTGTTTATATATATTGAACAGGCATTGTTTATATATATTGAGCAGCCTCTTAGTGAAATTAATGGTCACTTGATGAGCTATAAATTGTGTCTCTTTTATGGAGGTTTGGTTGAAAACCCCCTTTATTGAAGATTGTTCTATCGGTTTATTTTCAACTTAGGTTGATAAGTGTTTTAGTGCATGTTACTGTTGGTGTTTCAGACCTCATGTTTCTTGTGTGCTAAAGGAAGTGGACACATTAATATTAAAGACAATATATATTTTATTTGTAGTTCTAATAATATTATTGGAAAGTGAGGAACAAAACATTAAAAACAGAAGTTTCAAGCGTTAAACTTTAATGAATACTTGAAAACAATTCTTGCAAAAGTCTCTGATACTTTAAAATTGTTAACTAATTATTTATCCTAGGAGGTTATGTACGATTAATGAATGCATGATGAAGGTGGACTATTATTGATTTTACCTATTTTTGGTCAAAGGCAACATTTTTGCTGGAATTATACTTGGCTCTCAAGCACAACACTGCTGATAACTTATTATTAGTTATAGTTTTTTGGTTAGCCGATGCTTTCCTCTGACAAACGATTTCGACCAGCATTGGCAAGGGTGGTTTTAGGTCTCTCAAGTTTACTTATATTACCTGAATCGTCGACTTCTGTGAGTGTTCTATATGATAAAAATAGGTTTAAGCACTGTTTTTTTATGTCTCAATAATGTTTGCTAATATATCCCTTTTGGTAGCTCTTTTATTTCTGCATTTGCCGAGGAAATGGACTTCACAGTTCACACACACAAACATGACTAGCAGCTTTGTAAGGAGCCATGTGTTTACAAAATTAATGATTTTAGCAATTTCATCGGTTAGAATGACAATTTACCGCGAGTTGAGGGATCTGGGACGGAATAATCACCATTCTGAGCGATTGCAAACGGAATATTGAAGAATTCAAAATGGCGGGAGATTATTTGAACGAGTGAGAATTAAAATGGATTTTATGAAAAAACTGCGGGTGAGAGGAGCGGGAACTTTTCAGATTCGAACTCCCCGTGTTTGAAAAAGTTATGTTCTGCAAAGTTACCTCAGTTCTACGACATGCTTGATGAAATTTGTTTTCTAGCCACATTTTCGGACTACGGCAAACGGCCTATTTAGGTTATGCTCGGAGAAGATTTTGCAGATGTGCTATTTAACGTTTTCCATTTGTTTTGGTGTTTTGTTGAATGCTGCTAGCCCATCATCTCGATAGAGACCGATATCATGGCCATACTCTGGGGTTAGCTTTGATAGGAGGTATGATCCGACTAACTCGCATGTTTCGGCACCGTCAAAACTGCCCATTGTGACGTCGAATAACGATTTCGATGTTTTCTTACACCAAGTTGTGTTGGCGTTAAAGAGCAGTGACTTCTTGGCTTGCGTGATGATATGCTTCTCGTTTTCGGTTATGTTGTCGTACTGTGAGGCGAAAGATAGCGCTTCATTCAACAGCTCTTCTGATATTGAAGGATAAAAGTCCACTATGTCAAAGCTAATCAAGGAGCGGTTGGGATTTCATACAACGAAATCTCCTCCCCCAATTAAGGAACTGGACCAATTTGAAAATAAAATGTTCACGCTCATTCAGAACATCAAGTTTAGAAAGACGAATAACGAATTCCAGAATAAACTCTCACAAGGTCTAGAGAAAATTAGAAAGGATGACGAATTATTGGTAGCCGCTGACAAAACAACCAACTTCTACCGTCTAAATAACCCTTCCTACACGAAGTTACTCGATACCTCAATAACGAAAGCCTACAAAAAAGCACCGCCAAATACTTCAACCAAAATAGTATCTGAAGAGAAAAATATTGCAAAAAGCCTCGGCCTTGACGATCGTATTGATTCACTAGCCACTAAGGACTGCTTCGTGACCTTAAAGGACCACAAATCCAATTTTAGCAACAATCCCACTTGCAGGCTGATCAACCCCTCAAAGTCAGAAATTGGCATCATTAGTCAACAAATCCTTCAAAGGATCAACCATAAAGTCATAAAATGCACTAACCTAAACCAATGGGAAAATACAGATTCTGTACTCAGATGGTTCAAAAACTTAGAAAATAAACCCAACCGCTCCTTGATTAGCTTTAACATAGTGGACTTTTATCCTTCAATATCAGAAGAGCTGTTGAATGAAGCGCTATCTTTCGCCTCACAGTACGACAACATAACCGAAAACGAGAAGCATATCATCACGCAAGCCAAGAAGTCACTGCTCTTTAACGCCAACACAACTTGGTGTAAGAAAACATCGAAATCGTTATTCGACGTCACAATGGGCAGTTTTGACGGTGCCGAAACATGCGAGCTAGTCGGATCATACCTCCTATCAAAGCTAACCCCAGAGTATGGCAATGATATCGGTCTCTATCGAGATGATGGGCTAGCAGCATTCAACAAAACACCAAAACAAATGGAAAACGTTAAAAAGCACATCTGCAAAATCTTCTCCGAGCATAACCTAAAGATCACTATTGAAGCTAACAAGAAATGCGTCAACTACTTAGATGTCACACTTGACCTAAGGTCCCAATCTTTTAAACCTTACATGAAACCCGGAAACACGCCACAGTATATTAACCGAGACAGCAATCACCCGCCCACAATATTACGAACAGTGCCCCCAAGCAATCAACAAAAGATTATCGAATATATCATCTGATAAACGATCATTTGATGCAGCTATCCCTCCATATCAAGAAGCACTTCGCCGAAGCGGCTACAGCTACAAACTAAATTACAACCCACAACCACCTAAACCTAAACGACCCAGGAGTAGGAATATAATATGGTTCAACCCGCCGTTTAATTCTAATGTTGCCACTAACATTGGGCATAAATTCCTCCAAATCATTGATGATTGCTTCCCTCCTAGTCATTCTCTGCACAAAATATTTAATAGAAACACGTTGAAACTGAGTTACAGTTGTATGCCGAACGTCCACTGCGTAATCTCTGGCCACAACAAGACGATACGCGACAAAACGCTCCAGACAGACACCTCTGCCGATAGAAAGATTACCAAGTGTAATTGCCGAGATCAAAACTCGTGTCCTCTATCAAATAAATGTTTAACATCCAGCGTAGTATACCAAGCGACAGTAACCAGAAGCGACACAAACAAAAAACAGACGTATGTAGGACACACTGAAGGAGAATTTAAAACAACCCACACCTCCTCTTTCAGAAACCCAAAGTATAAACACGCGACAGAGCTCAGCACATATGTTTGGATTTGAAAGAGAAAGAAATAAGTTATTCTATAAAGTGGAGAATATTAAAGAAATCCAAGAGCTACTCCAATAAAACCAAGCGATGTAACCTGTGCCTACACGAGAAATTCCTAATTATATATCATCATCACCTTTGCTTGTTGAACTCTAAACATGAACTACTGTCAAAATGCAGACACAGAAACAAGTTCCTGCTTAGCAACCATAAGACTGTCGATTAACTGTAACATAATATATATATATATATATATATATATATATATATATATATATATATATATATATATATATATATATATATATATATATATATATATATATAACGATAATGTGGTCTGGTGTAATCCAATGACGTAAAACATGTAAATAACCAGTATATATCCTAGGCAACAACATAGACCGCGCATTATTTAAATTCACCTGATGAGTGTGGCAAGCTCTGCTTGTCATACGAAACAAATTTGTAGTTAGTCTAGGTCCTGTATAGGGTTTTGTATGCGTTTCATTTACCAAAGATAATCTCAACTGTTTTAGGGTAAAATGACCATGTCGGTCAACATGGCATATGTGCCAAAACCTGAATCCGGGACGAAAGTCCTCAAAATGACCCCGCCCTAAAACGGCAGTGTCGACATAGCTCTAACTTCAGACCAATGCAAGCAACAGCCTTCCTGAAGTGCTTGTAGTGTTTAGAAGGGTTGTTTATAGGGGTGGTTATTAGAAGCAAAACATTGCCTAACTATAATATATTCCAGGAAAATCCCCATTCAACATGCCAGGTCAACAGCTAATTATGCATAAAATCACTAAAATCGCTGGCAGAAATTAAATTTACATATTTCCTCCAAAAAATTATTATAACATGAAAAACCATGTTCAATTGAATCCAATTATTGCAGATTTCAAAAGGATTGACATTGTCTTGTTGATATACAAGGCATTGTATTTCACTTACCCCCCGCAAAAACACGATTTCAGCCATATTTTCCGTCTTGTTTGCTTTTTTATCGCCGAGTAGCCGAAGTCTCATACAATTCTTGTACTTTTCCATAATCACAGATGACCAAAGAACAACTCAGCCCATTTTTTACTTGTTCTGAGACTGTGCCGTCTAATTTATCTTCGATTTGGTATCCTCGACAATTAGCCAAAATTGCCGCCATTGTGAAGTCTTGCCGCTTTTGTGTCCGATAAATGTGACTTCTTCGTCTTCCTGTGTATTTATATTATGTAATCCAACAGTACTTTGTACTATTGAATTTCTAAAGGTGATTTTGTAAACTTCTATGAAATTTAAATATAAAAATCCACCCACATAAAGTCGAGTGTCTTCAAGCTTCGAAATAATTTGAGAGTCACGCGCAATCGTCACGAAAATTCCTCGTGGGTGACCACACCGGGGGGAGTGAATATTTTCGCGAATACGTTGGCTTGTTTCCACAGCAAGACAAGTAAACATGTCATATTATTATATTTTCATGTATATTTGCGTATTGCTTTGTTTTTTAGCTTTAACTACCAGAAAATCTGACAGACTTATGTATTTTTCGCATTTTTATTTAAAGGGCGGTTTTTATTATGCCAAAGTAAAACATAACTAAGCGTCTAAGCAAATAAAAGCCACTATTGTTTTAAAATTGAAACGTACGTATTGTCACTGCAGTGACATAGCCCTCAAAATAAAAATAGGGGAAATGCAAAACTGTCAGATTTTCTTGTAGTTAAAGCTAAAAAACAAAACACGCAAATATGAACAAGCAAACGTATTCGCGAAAATATTCACTCCCCCCCCCCCGGTATGGTCGCCCACAAGGAATTTTCGTGACGATTGCGCGCGACTTTCAAATTATTTCGAAGCTTGAAGACACTCGATTTTATGTGGGTGGATTTTTATATTTAAATTTCATAGAAGTTTACAAAATCACCTTTAGAAATTCAATAGTACAAAGTACTGTTGGATTACATAATATAAATACACAGGAAGACGAAGAAGTCACATTTATCGGACACAAAAGCGGCAAGACTTCACAATGGCGGCAATTTTGGCTAATTGTCGAGGATACCAAATCGAAGATAAATTAGACGGCACTGTCTCAGAACAAGTAAAAAATGGGCTGAGTTGTTCTTTGGTCATCTGTGATTATGGAAAAGTACAAGAATTGTATGAGACTTCGGCTACTTCAGCGATAAAAAAGCAAACAAGACGGAAAATATGGCTGAAATCGTGTTTTTGCGGGGGTAAGTGAAATACAATGCCTTGTATATCAACAAGATAGTGTCAATCCTTTTGAAATCTGCAATAATTGGATTCAATTGAACATGGGTTTTCATGTTATAATAATTTTTTGTAGGAAATACATAAATTTAATTTCTGCCAGCGATTTTAGTGATTTTATGCATAATTAGCTGTTGACCTGGCATGTTGAATGGGGATTTTCTTGGAATATATTATAGTTAGGCAATGTTTTGCTTCTAATAACCACCCCTATAAACAACCCTTCTAAACACTACAAGCACTTCAGGAAGGCTGTTGCTTGCATTGGTCTGAAGTTAGAGCTATGTCGACACTGCCGTTTTAGGGCGGGGTCATTTTGAGGACTTTCGTCCGGATTCAGGTTTTGGCACATATGCCATGTTGACCGACATGGTCATTTTACCCTAAAACAGTTGAGATTATCTCTGGTAAATGAAACGCATACAAAACCCTATACAGGACCTAGACTAAGTGGAAATAAAATTCATATGAAGTAACCAACTGGTTGTCCTTTATTAGCTCTACTCCGGTATTGAGCACTCTATTCATTCAATGATTCTAAATTCGATACTTGTGTATTCGATACTTGTATATATATATATATATATATATATATATATATATATATATATATATATATATATATATATATATATATATATATATATATATATATATATATATATATATATATATATATATATAACACAAGATGAGAAACACAAGTTACTTCATCGAAATTTTATTTACTACAGGACTGTTTCGTATGGCAAGTGTTGAACTTGCCACACTCATCAGGTAAATGATATAATATTACAACAGCGCAACGGAATATATGTACAAAGGATGCATAATTAAATGATTCGATCATGTTACATGTCCTGGTGAGAGTGTTATCGTAGTAGAAATTTCTCCCGGTGTCGGCATGTGGATATGAGTTCGTTACGTTTGTTGAGAGAGCTTAGAGCTTAGCTGATAAATTTTTCGGACATACATAAGTTACAGCGTTTGGTTTTATTAGAGTATGGTTGTGATTTCTTAATGATTTTCCAGTTAATGGTATACGAGGTGTTGGAATCTTTTAATTTCCAGATGTGCTTGCTTAGTTCGGTTGCGTTTCTCTTGGTTTTGTTACGGAAGGAGCTGGTGTGGTTAAGGTAGCGGGTTTTGAACGTGTTCTCAGTAAGGCCAACGTAGGTTTGAACTTCTTTCGTAGCTTTGTTTGTCACTGCGGCCTGGTAGATTACTGCCTTTGTCTGGCATTCTCCTTGCAGTGGGCAGGCATCTTTCGCGCGGCAATTGCAATTTCTTTCTGTGATGGTGTTCTTGTTGGCTTCTTTGCGCAGAATGGTTTTATTGTGCGACGAGATGATGCTCTGGACATTCGGCATACAACTATAGCTTAGTTTCAGTGTGTTCCGGTTGAATATTTTGTTTAGCGGGTGGTTTTTTGGAAATGATTCATCGATTGCTTTAAGGAACTTATGCCCGATGTCGGTTTTGACGTTTGAGGTGAAGGGAGGGTTGTACCAGGTAATATTACGGCTTCTGCGGTAGGTTTTTTGTGCGGGTTGTGGTTCGTAGTGTAAGTTGTAGCTGTAGCCGCTCTTTTTCAAAGCTTCTTGATATGGGCGAGTGCTTGCGTCGAACGATTGCTTGTCGGATGAAATTCTCGAAAGACGCTGGTTGATAGTTTCAGGGATTCTACGTAGAATGGACGGAGGATGGTTGCTTTGCACGTTGACGTACTGAGGGACATTGCCTGGCTTCGTGTACGGTTTAAAGGTGCCGGACCTGAGGTCAAAAGTGATGTCCAGAAAGTTCACGCATTTTTTGTTTGCTTCAATAGTTAGCTTGAGCTTGTTGTCGTTGAATACCTTGCAGATTTCTTTTTTGATCTTTTCGATCTCTCTGGGTAAAGCATTAAACGCGCCAAGACCATCGTCGCGGTACAAGCCAATGTCGTTTCTGTATGCGGTTGGTAAATGCGAAAGTAGGTAGGATCCCACCAGTTCACACGTTTCCGCACCATCAAAACTGCCCATTGTCACATCAAAATTCGAGCTACTGTCCTTCTTGCACCAAGCTTCGGTTTCGCTAAAGAGCAAGAAGTTCTTAGAAAGGAGTTCGTTCGCGTCCGAGTATGACGAGGTCACAGCGAAGGAAAGACATATCATAATTCAAGCTAAGAACTCCTTGCTCTTTAGCGAAACCGAAGCTTGGTGCAAGAAGGACAGTAGCTCGAATTTTGATGTGACAATGGGCAGTTTTGATGGTGCGGAAACGTGTGAACTGGTGGGATCCTACCTACTTTCGCATTTACCAACCGCATACAGAAACGACATTGGCTTGTACCGCG
>OY979729.1:4804212-4871712 GCA_963855995.1 Muricea muricata | reverse complement strand
CCGCATTTCAAGTCGCTAGTCGGACCGCTGTAGATTTCTGAGAACTAAAAGCAAACTTCATCGATATTTTTTCTGAAAAAAACACTGAACAGCCAAGTTTTCAGTTACCATCAGCCAAGTTTTCAACAGACGACTTGTTGTTTCAACGTTGTTTCATTAATTCAACAACGAAACACGACGGAATCAAACAAAGTGGTACAAACAAAGCTGTACAAGTAATTTGGTCGGCGTAGATATCGTACTCAAGCAAAAGTATGGATAAAGTAAACTTAGCTACATTGGAATAGAGAGTAAAACATACAATGTTCTGCAACTCAAAAAATTTTTTTTGCTTATATGTATAGTAACACGTTAACCACTAACCCGCATGCAATTCAAGGATGGTTTAAAGTTTTAGTATTAAATGTTGTCAAAAACTGAATAATATTTTCGCGAATCACATTTTCAAGAGGACAATTTGAGCTCTATAAATACATCTTAGAACCACCCCGCTCGAGACAACAAATTTTTTGTTGTTCTCTGCAGTGCAGATTAATATGAATATAGTTTTCCTATAAATACAGCATTATAAACAATTTTTTGGTCTTACACTGTAAAAACAGACTGGTTAAAATGACCAATTTTATTGGTTGTAACCAATTTAAATTGGTTATTATAACCAATTAAAGAATGGTTAGTCCGACATAACCAATAAAATATTGGTTGCTTCGACCAATTCTGTATTGGTTGCAATTTTTGACCAATTTGAATTGGTTAATTGAACCAATTTGAAATTGGTCATGTGTATAACCAATTTTGAATTGGTCAAATACATAACCCATTTAAAATTGGTAAAATATATAACCAATTTAAAATAGGTCAAATACATAACCATTTCAAATTGGTCATTTGTATAACCAATTTCCAATTGTTCAAATACATAACCAACTTAAAATTGATCATATAATTAACCAATTTAAAATTGGTCAAATCCACAACCAATTATAAATTGGTCAAATTTATAACAAAATTAGAAATAGGTCAAATCCGCAACCAATTATATTGATTGGTAAACTTTATGAATTCTCTAACGAATTATATATGAGCCTTTGTCACAATCGTCAGAAACATATTTACAAATTGTTTATGATCTTTTCGTGTGAATTTTGGGTTTACACCTGTTGGTAACAGGCAGTGCAAAGACCCATGTACAAAAAAAACCCTCTTGCGTTTGGCTTGATAATAGCAGCATTGAACGAAGAATTTATATTTATAGTATAAGGCGTATTCATTATCAATGGATGTTTTTACCACAGGAAATATCTCAGTTTATTCCTTGGAGAAACACAATGATGGTGTACAGTCAATTATATAGATCAGTGGCAGTACTCCGCGCGCAATGCAAACCGGGAAGCGACATCACATGCTTCGAAGCCATATTTTTCATTCTTTCAATTATGATGTCGCTTTATAGCAAACAAAATTGCAATAATAACCGTGATGACGAATGAAATGACTCCTCATACATCAGGAAAGACAGCGTAATACTCAGGTGAGATAGTTGTTATACTTTTTGTGTCGATAAAGCCCTTTTGACGTGTAATATTTACTTTGTTTCACCGTCATGTATTTCAAACACGTGTTCCAGTTTATATATATTTGAATTTCGCGCGACAGTATTTGAAATAAAACGTTGATGTTCACACATTGCCTTGATACAAGGTTTTATGTGAATGGAAAGAACTACAAAACGGTAAAAATTGTATTCTGTAGATAGCCAGATGTGGTTATATGCAGACTGATACTGAATGTCTGTGAATGCATGTCTGAATGCCCATCAGACTATGCAATCAATACATATACATACATAGTTCTATAAATCAAGCCTGCCACTTACATATAAGTTACTGTTTATTTAAATATCTGTCATGGATGGTAGTGTTCATTATAAGGATGTATATTAACACTATGCATCAGTCAAAGGTTTGCGATGCAGTTTGAATCAGTCAAAGATGCAGTAATGCAGTTTGAATCTACCAACTTTATCTTTTTCTTTCTCAGCAAATTTTCTGGGTATTTGCCCTGTATTAGTTATGTGACACTTATTATATTTTGATATCAAGTGTTAGCACAGTATTTAGTTTTAAAGCGTATTGGATGTAAAGCGTCTTACATGCTCGACTTTCAAGTTCTTGTTTTAAAAGAAGTAATGAACTCCTTGTTTGAATATGTATTTTTTGACAAACTCTTATGCCGGATTAGTTTTATTTGTGTATCTATACCAGACCATACAATTCTATTCATCAAAAGAAGTGCTACAGTATGTGTACTTCTCAAAACTTAGCAAAACAATCTGTTAATGCAATTCTCTAAAGCTTATAAATAACAATGTGACCAAAGCATACCATTTTATTACTATATTTTGTTTAATGTCAGATTATTGCACTTAGCAAGGGAGTGTCACCAACATTGCATTATTTTCCCTTCTAGTTTTGGCAAAACTCCAAAAAATTTTATTTCGAAGTTGATTTTAGATTCTTGTTTGTACTGTTGCAATGAATAACAAAGTTATGTCTTATTGTTATATATGCTATGTCATATGCTATATAGCTATTTGGTTTTTCTAACATAAGATTTTATTAAATTGCAGGCTTCAAGTGTATGTTACATGTAAATGCATGGAAACATCTTTGGTTATGCTTCCGTCATTGAATAAAAGGCTCGAACAATTGGTTGCTGATCGCTGTCAAAAGTATTCAGATTATGAAAGACAGGAAGTTCCAACACAATTTTCAACTCCAGTTTTGGATATTATAGAAGTAACTAATTTACTAGGTTAGTTACAAACATTGAATGTCCTTGTTGCCTAAAACCAGGCGTTTTAGCTGCCAAACCCCAAAACATTGGTACGACTGGGCACAGCAAAAATGTACTCATTTTCCTGGAACATGTTCTGATGTCAGGTGCATGCACAAAGACAGCTTTTCCAATGACTGTGTACCATTTAATTTCATCAATGAAATAAATAGTATTCCTGTAAATTTATACTGTATATATTTATTCTTCAATTTAATATGCTTTCTATACTGTGGCTTGCTACTGTAATTATATATGTACTTAAATATTTTATATTCTTGCTTCTTTTTATTAAAATATTTTTTCATTGAAACCTTCAGGTTCTGATTGACTATATATTAGGCAGGACTTCAGTTTTGAAACAAAACATTGGTTGAAATGACCAAAAAAAATTGGTTGTTTGGATGCACCTGAGCAAACCAATTTTTAATGGTCAATTTAACCAATAACACTTGGTTATATTGACCAATAAAAAATTGATTAAATTAACCTTTTATTATGGTTATTTTGACCAATTTTTTATTGGTCAATATAATCAAGTGTTATTGGTTAAAACGACCATTAAAAATTGGTTTGCTCAGGTGCATCCAAACAACCAATTTTTTTTGGTCATTTTAACCAATCTGTTTTTACAGTGTAGGTCGTGAGATTTTAATCATTCAGTTTTCGAGAATATTTTGCATTATAGGCCAGAATGGATTTTGAAAGGTATATCATCACAAACATAAATGCTTTTGGTATGTTTTGTGTGACACAATCTATGGTCCAGGTATGGATGGGTGTCAGATGTTTTATAGTATATATCCGTATGTAATTTGTTTTCTTTCTTTCTTTCTTTCTTGCAAAGAAGGATGTCCAAAAACGGTAATTTTTCCGTGCCGCATTCTATAGTAAATCTTATCTTTCGATGGAGGCTGATAAGAAGTCGACGAAAGTCAGTCAGCTGTTGCTTAGATTTATTCTACAGTCATCTGCAGTCGTCTAAGAATCTCTTATACAAAGAAATGCTGTCCGACGGAGAGACGTATACGGAATTAAGCGAAAACGAGGACAACAAAATAATGAAACGAATAAAACATCTAAGAAAGAAATATCAACATGAGAAAGGAAATAACGAAAAAGGAAATAGATTATTTAAAGAAATTTGCTGCGAGGACATCGAACCTGAATGCCAAACTTACATAATCCCAAGAAATTAAATCTGCAATTGACAAAGAAAGATTAACCTATATCAAAGCCTCACCACCCACGGACCTACCGCTTAGATTAATAGTAGCACGACCTACATGCTCAGCATATCGCCTGAGTAACTTCATTGACATCATCCTAAAACCCCTGAGCAAACACTTGCCAAGCTACACCCGTGATGGATGCAATTTGACGCAATTTCTATCATTCTCCAAGAAAATATTTAAAATGGCTCCAACATACGCGACGCTGGGAAAACGCCTCCAGGAACTTATTATGTTTCTACGAAAGCAACACTACCCAGAAGGACGTATACACAAAGGAACAGAAAAAGCTCAAAAAATCAGTGTTACAGAACTAAGATCTCCAAAAGAAGAAAACTAAAACCACAAAAGCTTGCCAATTGTAATAACAAACAACTCAAACAATACACAAATCATAAGCAAAGTCAAAGAAAGAAAAATAACAACCAACATGGATGAAACTAAACTAGTCGTAAGTCAAAGACAAGCGAGATTTTCATGGACACCCTCAACGGCAAGAGCAGTAACAAATGTAAAGAGCCGAGATGCGGAATATGCAACCTCATTATCACGGGAGAATCTATCACATTTAAGAACGAAAAGACATGGAAAATTATGTCCTATAGAACTGCCTATCTAGAAACATCATTTATGCTATCTTATGGCCGAAATGCGAAAGCTTCTATACTGGTCAAACTGAAAACCTCAAAGACATGGTCACTATCCACGTACAATCTTTATCAAACTTGCAGGACCCGAGGTTCGGGATATATTCGAAACTATATAAGACACAGGCAGCGATTTAGATTCTGCTATGACAAAGCTGACTGCTTATTTCGAGACGAACAAGTACGGCGCATTTGAGCGGCACAATTTTCGGCAAACAAACTAGCTACAAGGAGAACAGTGTGCGATCCGTGTAGAACATTAAGTCAAATTCTGCGACCATGACCCGGATGACATGATTCGTGACCAAATTATCGAGCAATGTTTGTCGACTCGTTTGAGGCGGCGATTACTTCGCGGACCAAACCTGACTCTCGAGAAAACTGTGGCAATTGGTTGCTCGTTTGAGGCATCTGAAAGGCTAGCTTTACAAATAGAAGCGGGCAGCTTAAAAACAATTGATCTCGAAGTAAAAGCAATTAGCTCAAGAGATAAAGTCACCTCGCCCTCGTTTGCCAGCGTCCACTACTGCACGAACGGGACGTTCCAATATTATTTGTTATTTCTGTGGCAACGTTGGTCACCGAGTTAAAATCCTTGTTGCCCTGCCGAAGGCATATCTTGTAATAACTGCCGCAAACTTGGACATTTCACACGAGTGTGTCGTAAAAATACGTCTCAAGATGAAATCAACAAGTGAACGACCAGAAGTCACGGCGAAATACGAAATGTGTACGGCGCGTCACTTCCTGCCACCGGGAGAAGTTTTCTGGAAGAATAGCATGTTGTCGAGCTTGGTGCCACCGGAGAAATACCCCATGCAATCATGAAAATTGGAGATTTTCCAGTTCATCTTATTGTCGATTCAGGTGCCACTATAAATGTACTTGATAATTGAACGTCCCATCTCGATATCCAAAACGCGCCTCAAATTATTTCCATATGGATCATCCACACCAATGAGAATTCTAGAGTGTTTCACCGCACACGTGTCACCTAAAGATCCCAATACGTTCGTAGGACAGGCACTAGATAGGATCGAGTGAAACCAAAGCAGCCCGCAGTGAGTTAATATTTCATTATTTTGTCAGCGGCAATTAAAACGCACATTTTTGGTTTGCAAATATACCAAGTAACTGAAGTAAGGAAGAGAACGAAGAGTATAAACGCATACAAATATATATGAATTTATACGATTGTTCGATCGTTGGGCCAAATTCATGTTATTAATATTAGCAGTAATGCATATCATATATGAGGTAAGTTTTGTTTAAGCTATTCATATGGAACATATAATTATGCCTGGAGGCTGTAGTCAGTCTGTGACCAAATTAATCTCTACATAAAAGAATAAAGTTTGTGGTCATTTAGAAATGATTGCCTTTACGGTGAGTTTATGTTACTATTTTTGAGCAACGTATTGGTCTTTTAACTCATTAACTATCAGAGCTTCCCCATTGAGGAATAAAATCGTCAGCCATGAAGAAGCACTAACTTGATAAATCAACCTGGAATTTCTTTCTTGTGTTTTGTGAAGTCATTTGGGGCCAGTTGTATAAAATACGTAATACTGATTTGTTGACATTTGCACTAATCATAGTTGACTATTATCCCTTTTTCACAACCACGCCCTGCCCTGGAGTGTAAGCCAGATTTAAATTACAAACCCTTACTACTGGAGACTGTTTTGCCCATAATATGTCTATATACAATGTATTGTAAAAAATAAAAATTTGTGTTACATGAACGTGTTATCGATGAAGGTGCTAGAACAAAAGTGCTGTACTGCAGTGGCAGTACTACTACATTCAGAAGTTGACACCATGGTAAATGTGTTGCCGCTCACTAATTAATCAAGATATGGTTTCTTGATCTTGTTTATACATTTATTACATCGCCACCTTCGTTTAGTTATGATTGCCCATTTTGAAACATTCACAGTTGATGGATGATACCAACCATGGCATTCAAAACACTTGACATACTCTTGCTTGTCATTTGACAGTCGGCAAGTAGCTACAGTAGACTGCAACTGTCTGTTTTGCAGTACTTAAATGATTGATAACTTGTCCCGACGTCTTTGGAAAAGGTGCCATCTTTCTCGATTCCAAACATGTGACATAATGCTGACGCAACTTTTTTTATCATATGATTGTGTGACAGGGTCTGCGCCATGGCATAAATCTAGCTAGTGTAAATAATCCACAGTCATTGAAATTTAGCTTCCATTGGACTTTCTCATTTACAAATAAAACACTGTCCCCTGGAAACATAAGCATATGACACGCATGGCAAATTGCAATGGAATTTGCTGTGTTCTACAAGGTATCATTTAGTTTGACAGTGCCAGGACCAGATGAGATAATACTCATACAAATCCAGTGTGCGCCAGTGTGTAAAAATTGTGCAAACTCACTTTCTGCTGGTGTCACCAAGTCACCTTACAGCAGGGTCACATAGGCCGTCCACGAGGGGAAATTCCATTTTAAGAAGCATTTGTCCAGCATATATCTCAGATAATCAACCTGATTTATTTAAGATATTTGATTTAGATAATTGCTACAGCGTAACTTTTGAATTAGGATGTTCTGAATTCTGCATGGTTAACCATGTCTCGAGATCTGGCGAGTTTTCATCAATAGTAATTATTCCTTTTAGCGGCAAAGCCAAGCCCGACTTTTTGTCATGCAAATGCAAATTTTTCTGTGCTTTCATGAGCAGGAATAGGAATCAATAAGGAATCAATTTATAAAGAAATGAATAATCATAATGATTTAATTTGCATAGCATGACTGAATTGCCGGACTGGCTTCCTTACTGATTCCTTTCTGCAAAGGCTGGGGTACATCTAAATTGTTTTCAATATCCATTGTACCAATATCATGTCTTTAATGTCACGTTCTTGATTTGTGACAGAGCACTGATGGTGCTCTTCCAACTTTCTTCTGAAGTGATATCATTTATTGCTAAATCATTGCTAGTACTATGCGACTCAATGTCATTTTTGTCTACGGTGTAAGCGATGTCCTGTTCCGAGGTAGAAATCACTTTTCTATGCTTGCTGTTTGGTGTAATTGTTACACACGTTCCGGGCGTAAGCCCAGGGCGAGGGTTACTAATCGTGCCTAAACGAAGTTCAAAGTCGCTGTTCATGGGCGATGGGGATGAGATTTTTTTGGTAGGTCATGAGGTGATGCTCACACTGATCTTAACAATATGGCGAACTATCATGAATGGCTAACACTGATTGGTCAGATTTAAAATTTGTTGTTGATCAACTTGATCACGAATTCAAGTTATTCAACTGCCAGCAAATATCTAACTTTAGTTAGCTTTTTGCACTATAATATTTTGTATTTTTGCAAAAAGTTTTGGGAACTTTAACAACAATTTATTGTTGTAAAAATTAAATAAAAAGCATTTATCAGGTCACCAAAATGGAGTCAAGCAAGCAGCAAAAAGAAAACGAGGAAGCAGAACGTTTAGCAAGGCGAAACGAGCGTAGACGACGACAAAGGCTCGAGAAGACTGCCGAAGAAGATTGAAGAGAGATTAATTCGGGGAAAATACAGAGAAACGCCAACAAGTGACTATGGCGTGAAACACAAGGCAAGTTTGTTGATAATCCGTATTTATACTTGTGTTTTAATGCTTTATAAAGGCCGGCGTAGCCGTACTCATCCAGTCTATTCACTGTTTAAATTCCAGAGTAAGTTTATGTTTTGTAAATGCAAGACTGTCTTCTTATTATTAATGTAATTAATAGGTGGTATTCTATACCAAATTTAAGCTTATATTAGACGTAACAACATACCGATGACAAATGTTGTGCCATTCAAAAAAATTTAAATAAAACAAGGATTAAAAACTGATATTTTGTCATTTTGAAAAAATATACAGAAAGAATAAGAAGTACCGTGTTGCTATGACAACAACCTATGGAAGTACTTCCTGTAATTCCGAAAATTTAGTTGCATGTTCTTAGTTAGTGGCGAGGGGTTGCTGCATGCTTGTATTTCTATGTATATAACACATCTTACACAATATTTCGAGTACTACCACCTCAATCAAGCACGTTATTCCTCCATTTCTCTTTATAACAAAGTATTGTTTCCTTTCCATTGTCTAAAACATGTATCTTTATATTTATTGAAAATATTTTAGGAGTCATATCAAACTCTTCCCATGGTAAAATGAACATTTGCTCTTACTTGGTTCCAGTCTCTTTAGAGAAAGTCAAGTACAAATCAACAAAATTTTATACTATATGTTCTTACTTGCTTATATCATGAGTAAGTGAAGGAGAAACTTCACCAGGCGTACTAACCTCCTCATTGCCGTTATCTACTGCGTATGTTGAGTGAATGAGCGATGTAAACAATACCAGAACCGAGAGAAATACACTAAAACACTTTACATATAACCCCATAATCCCGACGGTAAATCGCGATGAATATGTATAAATTTGATATCAAAATGCGCGGGAAATCATGTAGATTCCAAATATGGAGGTACCACTACGTAAGAATAAATTACAAAGCGTCAGTCCCAGTCTTTTTGCCACTTCCGCTTAGTAGCGCAAATTTCTTATAGTAATTCCATATTGTTGACGAACTATAACCCTCAAAACCCGAGCTTTAAATTTCATAAATTTTGATTGAAATAGCGTTAAAAGATAGTCCTTGTATTGAAGTTCTCCAATCCGTTCGTACCTAAGCAAGGTTTTTAGCGCACGATGTTTATAAACAAAAAAACCAATTTTGAGGCAATTTTGTACTGCGGCACTGCAGGAGACAAGGTCAAATGTCATGCGATATGCAATTGTTAACAGACAGTTTGATATGTTTGATTGGTTAAGAACTAAAGGTAAAATCGTCATACCGCTTGGTAGTTGCCCAAATTTGGGGTTGAAAATATATACGACAATGTCAGTCATTTCGTCGTGTATTGAAAACAAATATACGACATTATGACTCATTTCGTCGTATATTGAAGCAAGATATGACGTCACCTGACCTTGTAATCTGACCTTGTAATCTGACAGTTGTTTTAAGATTTTTTTGTGGTCTGATTGGCTTATTAAAGCTTCCGAACAATTTGCAACTTGTGTCTTTTTACTTACAAAGCAAGCGTTTAAACTGAGTTTAAAATATTTTCAGAAAATAATAAAAGAATTATTGAATTCGGTTCTCGCAGGATATGAGGAATTATTAAGGCCTCGAGGTCTTAATAATTCCTTATTTCCTGCGAGAACCGAATTCAATAATTGTTTAATATGCGTGGTGTGTCACAGGCACAGTACATAAGATGCAACATTGGATAGATTCAAATATTGTGTCAGGGGTTAAAAATAAGCGTATAAACGAGTCTTTGATTTATATTTCTCAAACTCATTAATAATTCATGAGTAAATAAACCAACCACAAACCCGTATTGTATCACGTGCACAACTTTTGAAACCCCGGTAATAAACCGTAAGTTGAATAAATAATTAAGAAATTAGATAATAAACGTTTTTAACATTAACCAACGCGTTATTACAACATTTCTTAATTATTAATACACTCAAAACAATGAAAACGGTTTTATTACAACATTTCTTAATTATAAACGCAGCAGACATACCAAACTAAATAATCAGATATTTACACACAATAGCCCATTATATTAACACTCATACTTTATTCACAAGAATATTCAAAAAGACAACGCTTAGGTTTCGTTCCAGCACTCATTTTACAGCATTGCTTCAGTAAATAACCTCGTTTTTAAAGCAACGCCATACAATTAGGGAGTTCCACTTAAACAATAAACGATTGAGAAGTTATTTCATAAACTCGTGGCTTGTGTTTTACTAGGGTTTCCAAACACTTGAGAACAATAGAATACACTCGACTGTTTACCGCGCGACGTTCATTGTTCTTCAGAGCTTGTAAAGCACTCAAACAATAAAAATCACTCGGCCTAAACGGTCTCGTGTTTTCATTGTCTTTCGTGCTTTACAAGCCCTAAAGAACAATAAACGTCGCTTGGTAAACAACTCGTGTATTCTATTGTTCTCGCGTGTTTGGAAACCCTGGTAAAACACTCGCACTCGTTTATGAAATATTACATGAATTATTATTGGTTAGCTTAATATTAATTTCCTCGTCGTGACATTTTTCTCGTCGCCGGGTAACCGTGTTCAAAAATTAACTAGTTGTTTAATCATTTGCGGTGTTTCTTTCGAAATATTTCGACGCAGTAATCTCCCATCTCCACATTAAATGCGTTCTTTGGTATCTGTTATCAACGCTAACCCAATGACCAATAAATACAGAGTTATTTCGTTTTCGACATGCATGATTGCAGCGATGATCGATCTTTCGAAATCTGTTCTACATTTGTCCCTCAAGTGAAACTCAACACGCGCTTAAATTTTCATTTTTATTAGTAATTTTTATTTGAAAATAACTTTTATTAAATACGAGAAACGCATAACCCACTCTACCACCCGTCCCTAAGCATAAAAAAGGCGATAATTCGATTTACCCTTAAAATCTTTGTTCACCTGGCCAACTGCAACCAGGTTCTTTGCCTCAGCGTCGGGCGTAAGTACCTCTTCAGAGCCTTGGTACGAGGTCGGCGCATATACATTTCGCGTTGATCCTCACGCGTGGGTGCGCACAGCGTTAAACTACCCATCAAGGGCGTAAATCACAGAGTAGTATATTTCATACGTCATGCAGTTGTTCATCAGCAGTTATAAAGCTGTTATAGGGTGATCTCAAATCAGTTGTTGCAGTACGCCTAGCTGTTGTAATCAGAGCTTCGCTCCGATATTTTAGAAATCTAGTGTACCTTTCAGGTGTGCGAGGGATATTAATTACTTGTATACTTTTAGTGTAAGGTAGAAAAGTATATCAGTTTCATCATTCCAAACATTTTCGATTGCCAATAAGACGAACTTATTATAATACTTGTGAGCTCTCACTGGCTTTGATAAACATTATTATTATATATCAAGTGTCCAATTCAATTCATTCTAGTATCTTCTAGTGTCTTATTGATTAAAAGAGAATCACGTGAAAGTCACGAAATTCAAATGTTGACCGCATGAGGTCTGCGAGGGCATTAAAAGTATTAATGCCCGCGTATTAATGCCCGGCGGCGATAAAACCGTAAGTCAAGCATGTGTGAGGTAAAAATGCTACCTTTGTTCCTATGAAGCCGAAAGTTGATTTTCGTGTTTTCAAATTAAATTATTTTGTATCATTTTGTTCAATAAAAACTGTTTTTGCCTTTTTAATATGATATAAAACACTTATTTACTGGTCTCTCGGGAAAGCAGTATGTTTTGTGATCCCTCGACCGCGGGCCCAGTAAATAAGTGTTAAATATTCGTTAGCTTTCGTTTACCCTGTAAGATACAAACAAGAAATATAAATTGGTACATACGTAATTAAAATGCATGGTTAAAGAACAAACGAGCTAAAATGATCCACGTCTGTTGTTTGTGCTCGCCCTCAGTTTTCCTAGTCGCTAGACAATATTGCATCAATAAAGCAAAGAATGCTAATACAGTTCCTCCTGTAACCTGTTTGAGTTTAAACCTATACATAGAAACACAAATTGGCAATGGAAAACACCAAGAGAACTAAACGAAAGATTTACAAATTTTACTCTTTTAAAATGTTTTTTTTTGTTCCCTGATTAGCTCTTTATATTTTGAATTCTTGCGTTCAGCATTCTTTTGAAGATGAGATTCGAAGCCAACTGTAAGTTCCACAACACAGAGTTCACCGGTTGAAATCGACAGAAGCTAACCTGGACGGTAGGCGTCACCAGTGACGATAGATGGACTTTTATACCCCGGAAGATCGACGTAAAGGCTTGAGCCGCTTACGGTCTGCAGGTTCGTTGCGAGAAAATGTAGAATAGAGTCGTGTCTCCATGTGAATCGTTCCAGATACGATTGGCAACCAGCTACTACGTGCAAAAGTGTTTCTGGAGCTAGGCATTTCGAACAGTCTGAGCCACTCATTATATTTGGCTCAATACGTAGCGAGCATGACCAAAACCTTGATGTATGTCTTAAACGAATTGCCAGCAAAGGACTACGATTGAATCGAAGTAAATGTAATTTTTTGAGTACAAAATTATCATTTTTCGGACAGATCTTTACGAAAGAGGGGACTAGACCAGATCCAAAGAAAGTTAACGACTTATTATTGCATGCACTGAAACCGGCGAATACCCATGAAGTTCGAAGTTTCCTTCGCATGGCAAATTATAGCAGCAAATATATACAAAACTTTGCTACAATTACAGCTCCCCTACGAGAATTAACGAAGCAAAATGCTCGTTTCCAGTGGTCTGAAGCCACTGAGCTTTTTACAACTGGACAAAGCACGCCAATCTCTGTTCAGTCAACCAGCCGAAGCAAAAAAGATGGCGGATTTCTGACGAATCATCACGCCATTTGACGCCATATCTATGGCAACGGCTAAAGGTAGTAACCGCTAGCCCGGCTCAATTTTGAGCCCGCGGCAGTTTTCACACCCCCCTGGATGCTATGTTGATCTTTTTCGCAGTAAATTTTTTTGTCAATGAGAATGATTTTGATGAATTTTTGGGACTTTTACGATTTATTCAAAGATGTACAAGTTATTCATTGTATACTTGGCCTTGGACAGGAACGGAAAATTAATAAAGTCTTGAAAGTGTGGACAATTGCAAGATTTTTGAAATGATGAGGAACACCAGCCTGAATTATTTGAAGTTTTGTATTTAACAGGTATTTGAAAATTAGAGTTTCTTTCTTTTAAGTTTATTTTTTCAGTGTTCAAAGTTGTTCTATATCAAATTTGTAAGCTTTACGCCTGAATATACTCTACAGTCTTACAATGAATGTACAGATTTATGTTATATATAACTTGGATCAGTTGGATGTAGAAAGTTGAAATTGCCTTCTGGTATGTTTTATATCTTTGAATTATAAAAACGGGGTCCTGAAAGGCTACTAATGCCGTTATCCAAGTGCACAAAGTTTTCTATTGTTTTGTGGGAAGTCCCAGTGCATGGAATCCTATTTTCCCAGCAAAAATATGCAATTCCCAGCTCCCAGTTTACCTTTTTCAGGACCCTCTAAAAATCTCATATTTCTGCCAAATTAGCTCTCTTATTCAGGTACATTGACACACAGTTTGTAAAATTAACCACCCTGTATGCAATCAGACAGTAGAATACATAGAAATTTATTTAGACATAGAAGTGTATATGTTTTCTACACTGGCACAAATTGACACATATGTCTGCAAAAAACACATCTCACCTTGATTTGTGGGTCCTATGCCTTTTTAAGGAAGGAGAGTCAAAGTCATCATTTTCCTGATGCAATTTTCTACCGATTTCAATGAATCCTATGTCCAACCACCATCCCCTGGGTGATGTCAATGTGTATCATCTCACATCCTTTCTTGTCAATGTTATGTTTTTGTTTGTAGTGAACACTGTAAATTTGACACCTGGTTTGTACAGACTTTTACCTGTTGTTTTTGTATTCTAGGGGAATGTCAAAAATACATGCAAAATGTGTCTTGAAGATAGCATTTATGAAGGAAATTGAAGATAGCATTAATGCAAGACTAATTTTGGACTTTTTTAATTTGCCTTTTTACATGTATGATTACTAGCTTAACATTAACAATATAACTTTAAGAATAGAAGTGACTACTGTACAATATAGAATTTGACATTTTATTAAAACATTCATCATATCATAGATATGACATGATAAAGTTTCTGTCTCTGTTGTTTTACATATGTATGCTTTATGCCATGTTGAGGTGAGGTTCTTACAGTGGATAGGTCCTACAAAATAAGAAAGCAGTAACAAGTATATTAGTATATTGTCGTACATTTTTGCCTTTACAACACAAGGATACACATACATCTAGTAAAGAAAGCAAATGCCTCTATTCTATAAGGATGGAACTATCAAGGATTCTTAAATACTGATAAGTCAGTGATATTTACAATTATAATTGCACAATTTTATTTTTACAGAGTGACCCCATTCAGTACTGGGCCCCTGTATTTGGTCTTGAAATGTCTAATTTTCAATGCACATGCAGTCAACTATTGTATCTTTAAAAGGCATCAATGGCTAGTACAAAACATGCAGTTTTCTGGACCCTGTCACTTCTAAATTTCTTCTGATTGTTAATGTAAAGTGTGAGTTACCTTGGTGCATTTGGAAAACAAAACCTCTTAAGCCATGTCCTGGATATTTTCCCTTTTCTGTAGCCGACTTTTTCTCAGGTATTGGGTTTGCACATACTGGCAGGTACAACCCTAAAACAAAGCGAGTGTGTACTCTCTTTAAATCTTCTGGTAGTATCTACTTTCTACATAAGCAACCTAGCCAGAAAGAGTTGCATAAAGATGCTGCAGAGTCCTGGAAAGTCTGGCTAACATATGCAACAGCATTCAGCAAAACAAAACGAAGCTAGCAATAAAAATACAATGCTCAAAAGAAAAAATCTAT
The DNA here is from genome assembly GCA_963855995.1 of Muricea muricata. Taxonomy (NCBI): domain Eukaryota; kingdom Metazoa; phylum Cnidaria; class Anthozoa; order Malacalcyonacea; family Plexauridae; genus Muricea; species Muricea muricata. Next base: position 4,856,472 of record OY979729.1, on the reverse strand, counting down.
GTCAATAATCTTTAACCATTTGTATATAAGATCTAAGGATTTGTGTGATCTAAAAACACTTTATTATCAAACAGGACGAACATCGAAGCATGTTGCCGTGTCTGTATTAATATTGTACCAAAATACAAAGTATATGTTGTGTGAAACATACCTGAAAGAGGAATTCCCCTGCATTTATAGTAGATTCTTGCTCCGACAAGTAAGGCAAACACCTTTTTTCACCGTTAAGCAAATGTAGTATAAAATGATATTCAAAGAAACCAAAATATTTTAAGATTATTCCCTTTTTTCTCACTATCGCGGGCGGGCGTCTATCGTCTCATCTAACTCTAACGAGGGAGAATGAACACAGATACAATTTAAGAAATTTGAACCAATTCACTTCTTTTAAGTGTAGAACTGATAGGTTTAGTAACACTTTTTTTCCTAGTATGATCAGTGTCGTAAACAAATGAGTGCTCCTAATTACTGTACATAGCCTTCAATCTTAAAGATACGTTGTAATATAGTTAAATATTGTTAATGCTGCTCTTCGAATTGTAGAACACATTGTAATTCATTTTTTTGCGATGATGTGTTATTGAACATTATTTATTATTTATTATTATTTTATTATTTAGTCGCTGAACGTGCAAATAGCTTATTGGAAAAATTAAATTAACTAAACGGAAAAGTTATTGATGATTTTTCATGTGCCTGAGACAATTTCATAAATGTAATTGTAATGTGGAGATCCAACACATTTTGTCTCCACATCGTCAACACATTCTTCATAGTTCGGTCTCACTCCCCAGCATGTGCTAGCTTTTGTATTGCTGTCAAAAAAGTCTGACGTTAGTTCTCCAGCCCAACATTCATTGTACTTTTGCAGGCCAAAGAATCGATGGCCATGAAGCTTTGCTGACTTCGCACAACTAAAAAAAGCAAATACACATGTAAAATTATCATCTCCAACAGGGTTGGTAGATTGGCTGCATAAATAAGCCAAATTTTTAACAATGCTCATTGTTTTCCTTTGTATCCGCCTTTTGTTCTCTTTGTTATTTTGATGGTACTAATGACGGTTTGGCTTATTTATTCATAAAATCTACCAACCCTGATCTCCAATGATACTACCCGGCTAATCAGCCAGGTAAAGGAGAATATAGCGGGAAGTTCATGAATGTCATGTATTGAAGGTCGCGTCATCAAAATCCTTGATCGACTGATATAAGATAGAGTTATTCCGAAAAAATGCATTAATTAATAAACAATTAACTATTCAATAGGGTGTTTTGAGCCATCCATGCGAGTTTATTTGATCCCATGTACTTTCAACAGAATAATTGGAATTCCAAACTTCATGTAAACATTTCTGGCTTATTACTGCTGAAATTGAATAGGTAGATTCGAAAAATACATATAGGATATTTCACGGTGTCGAGGAAATATGGATTTTATGTTCTCGTGGCAACAACGATATCGTTGTTGCCACGAGAACATAAAATCCATATTTCCTCGCCACCGTAAAACGTTCTGTTTATTATATGGACTTATTTTATACAGTGACACAATGACGATAAAAATTGACGTTTTAATAGTGAAAAACAGTTTTCTGACCAAAACGGCAGACGCTGAAACCAGGTACAAAACACAACATACCTCACACCATGTAAGAAAGACTTTAAAATGTTTACTGATATCGACTTGTTTTGTCTTTTTGTTCAACTCTACAAACCTTGAATTGGCGGCCATTTTGAAAACAACAACAATAAAAAAGGCGGGAAATGTTATGTCACCCCTAGGGGTGACATACGGAAAATACGCCCGGATGTAGTGGCGTATGAATATTACGAGTGTTTTAGTTCTCAATAAAATACCCTTGTCCATATAATAAAGTTGAATTCTTAATTGCCCATTAAATTATGCATATTTTTGTAATAACTCTAATCTCACATATTGTGACGATATTTAGGCCTGTTTTATGCGTGTTATTTCACTCGCGTCATTTCATTCAGACAATACGACTTTAAGACATTGTCTTACGTTTTGAATGTCATATTATAAAACAAAGAGAAAACTCGTTTCTGTAACTGGCATTATTTTTTGTTTTCCTCGCTTGCGATGCTAGAAGCAATTGTTTCAGAGGACTCACGCGACATGTCTACACAAAAACAATGTATATTAATGATTGAGGTTCTTATCAAAAAGTTCCCTAATTGCAGCATTTTGATTGTTTCAGGAAATCGTATAAACAGATAAAGATAGTGCAATTTCATAAAAGTGGTGACCATAGTGCCACTTATCATATCTGCGAAGCGAGTTCGGTGGGCAATATCACAAAATTCACCCTGGGGTAGTTTAACATCTTTGCATTTCTGAGATCACATTAGCTAACAATATAATGAACTCACTCGCATGTGACGTTAAATAAATAATCATCCCAGCCTTCGTGCCAGTCAACCTTCGGATATGTTGAAAGTAAATTCGGTAACGTTCTGGCCGTGGCAGTTCCGTACGATCCAGGGTCTTTATAGCATCCTTTTTTTATCATTGTGGTCGCATTACAAAACGTTAACCCCGAACGACTTTTAGGTTCTGCAAGACATATTTTATTGTAACTACTTTACCGTTTCTAGAATCACTATAGTATATATATATTTGCCCTCCAATATGGCGGATAGTAACAATAAATACGGAACACGTGACTATAATTATTATGCGTCAACTCACAGGGTTTTTACAGGGCGTGTTAAATGCGTGTTTCGAATAGATATAATGCTATAACCTGTGATGGTGATATAGCTCAACCTCGTACCCAGGCTCTTTACCTACGCCCGGCTCTGCGTTAAAGACCCTGGTCGGAGCTGGTCACGTGAACCCCCAGATTTTGGGGGTAAATCGAATTAGCGCCTTTTTGCTACTAAGGGAGGAGTGATAGAGGAGCGTACGCGTTTCTCGTGTTTTAGAAATACAACATTTGTTAAATAAAAATAATTTTCAGCAAGAAATTGGGGAGAAAGTTAATCAAAAATTGTATTTTTGCTGTTGTAAATTGTATTCCTTTCTGTGCATAAAACGCGTATTGGGTTACACTTAGAGCACAAATGTGGATCAGATTTGAACTTGTCATACATCGCAGCAATTATGTCGAGGAGAAAATACTTCTATAATCTTTGGATTCGTGTTGATGGCGTTTGCAGTTTATTTCTTAAACTATATACGATAAGAGGTACTAAAGGACGCCGAGCCGGGATTGTTAGTGCGAAATACAGAGAAACAAGTATCGCGCAAAACGACGGCAAAATGTGTAAACAATGTTCCGAGTTGACTGAGACGTATCGTGATGAGGAAATACATCCACGTTATCATGTTTGCTATAACGACCACAAGAATAATTCAAAGATAAGTCAAAGACTCGTCTATACGCGTATATTTAACAATACAATTCCCAAATTGATCCGATATGGCTGCTAGTATGCGCTGTATCTGTGACACATGTAGTGTGAATGTTGGACATTCACCTTTTTCGTATTAAATTAAATTTTGTAGAAATTCTTCTGTATCTCTCCCTTTTACATCCAGTATTCAAGTTGGGCTGTGAGCATTGAAGATAAGTAACCCAGTAGTTATTGCAAAGCAGTTTTACATGGTTTTGGCGTGATTAAGAGTTTCATAAAGTCAAAATGTTTATAAATTCGCTTATCTATTGTGCCCTGAGCAACACTGATATTTTAAAGTTCGCAGATGCTTTGCGTTACAGGTACACTGCATTATACTTGCATCGGTGCAAACGTTAACATTCTAATGGAGTGTTCAGAGGTTATGTAATATTTTAGGCATAAATTGTATGTATCAGCGAATAAAGCAATTATGAGAGCCCGTTTTAATACCTTTTAAAATAAACACGACAACGAAACACCTATAAACTTAGGATCGCTTGACAGTTGCCAACACCCAACATAGTTTACTTATCGACACTCGTGCTTTCGGAATTCAAACGCTAACAATAATAAATGAAATGAAACACACAAAATAGACAAAAGTCGATAATTTTAGATCAAAAAGTTTATATTGTCGTTCATAGCAATTAAATCTCACTCCTTGCATTTGAAATGTATCACTTGTATGTGGAGGCATGTAATTTGATACTTTCCCCACCTTATAAAGTAACGGATTTTTTAAAGAGTCACGTGACCAGCTCCGACCAGGGTCTTTTCCGCAGCGCCGGGCGTAGGTAAAGAGCCTGGGTACGAGGTTGGAGATAGCTATACAGTGTATAATTTTTGATAGAAAACATATACTCGTTAGAGACGCGACTGTTCTTTGCTATTGTCAATTAACGTGTATACGTAGTAAACAGTGCATCCAAGGCCAAAACAGAGCATGTTTGTTCTTGGCGTCCTCGTCTTGTAGTTTTTTGATAGTTTCGTTGGCAAAATCCATGGAGGAAACGATGGAGAATGTTAATAAAAATGTGCGTAAAAAGATGGGAGGAACAACATGTTGTGTACCAGAGTGTAAAAGTAACAGCATGAAAAATCCAGATATATCATTTTATCAATTTCCTCGAGAGTCAACTGTAATTAAAAAAGATCGTTGCTTTCCTTTTCGTGATGTAAATATTATGTTTTCTGACGGTATTTTGTCGACATCCGTTTACCGGAAGCCTACGTTCACGGGTATGTTTACTAATTTTGATAGTTTCACTCCTATTTCGTACAAAAAAGGTTTAATAAGTACTCTTTTATTCCGCTATTTTAATATTTCGTCGTCTTATGCTATTTTCCATGCTGAAGTTGAAAAATTTAAAAAGATTATGATTTTAAATGGTTAGCCTGAACAAATTTTTGACAGAATAGTGACAACATTTTTAACAAAATTTTTGAAAAACCGTCATCTGCGTCCGAGCCTAATGAACCTAAAAGGATTGTTCTTTTTATGCTTCCCTTTTTAGGTGTACATTCCTCTCAAATTCGAAATCAAGTTAACAAATTATTTTCTTCGGCCTATCCACATATTCAAATTCGTTGTATTTTTCGACCTATGCAAAGACCTTCGGCTATTTTGCGCTTTAAAGACGGCATTCCTTTAAGTTTGAGATCGCGCATTGTTTATAAATACAAGTGTCAATGCTGTAATGCATTGTATGTTGGTGAAACCGTTCGCCATTTTCATAAGCGCATTTCTGAACACATGGGTATTTCGACCTTTACTGGTAAACTTCTCTTAAAACCTCCTTTCTCTAATATTCGTGATCATCATCAGGCCTCTGGTCATCCTATCTCTCCTGATGATATCTCCGCTTGTTGTTCATCCTTTGAACTTTTGTTAAGAGAAAGTTTACTCATCTCCAAACTTAAGCCCTCACTTAATGCCAATCTTACTTCTGTGCCTTTAACCATGTATAACTAATCCTACTATTAACCTTGCATGACCTTTGTATATATCTTGTGTTATATCTTGTAATGTTATATGGGTTATTAAGCCGTGTAGCAAAGCACAGAACACGTCATAAATAATTAACATAATTATTGTGGTTAAAGTAATATATACGTGGTAATTATACAAACGATGTCTCACGTCATACAAAAGCTCTCAATACCATACGCCAAAATGATGTGCATTTTTGAGAAAATCTTGCCAGAGTGCCAGTTTTTTAACAGCTAGAGGTAGTGCTTGCTTGCCAGAGCGCCAGTTTGCCAGAGCGCCAGTTTTGCCAGAGCGCCAGTCTGCCAGAGTGCCAATTTGCCAGAGTGCTAGTTTGGCTAGTTTTGCCAGAGCGCCAGTTTTGCCAGAGCGCCAGTTTGCCAGAGTGCCAGTTTCGCCAGAGTGCCAGTCTGCCAGTTTTGCCAGAGCGCCAGTTTTGCCAGAGCGCCAGTCTGCCAGTTTTGCCAGAGTGCCAGTTTTGCCAGTGCCAGTCTGCCAGTTTTGCCAGAGCGCCAGTTTTGCCAGAGCGCCAGTCTGCCAGTTTTGCCAGAGTGCCAGTTCTGCCAGAGTGCCAGTTTTGCCAGAGCGCCAGTCTGCCAGTTTTGCCAGAGCGCCAGTTTTGCCAGAGCGCCAGTTTGCCAGTTTTGCCAGAGTGCCAGTTTTGCCAGAGTGCCAGTTTTGCCAGTGCCAGTTTTGCCAGAGCGCCAGTTTTGCCAGAGCGCCAGTCTGCCAGTTTTGCCAGAGTGCCAGTTCTGCCAGAGTGCCAGTTTTGCCAGAGCGCCAGTCTGCCAGTTTTGCCAGAGTGCCAGTCTGCAGTCTGCCAGTTTTGCCAGAGTGCCAGTTTTGCCAGAGCGCCAGTCTGCCAGTTTTGCCAGAGCGCCAGTTTTGCTAGAGCGCCAGTCTGCCAGAGTGCCAGTTTTGCCAGAGTGCCAATCTGCCAGTTTTGCCAGTGCCAGTCTGCCAGTTTTGCCAGAGCGCCAGTTTTGCCAGAGCGCCAGTTTTGCCAGAGCGCCAGTCTGCCAGTTTTGCCAGAGTGCCAGTCTGCAGTCTGCCAGTTTTGCCAGAGTGCCAGTTTTGCCAGAGCGCCAGTCTGCCAGTTTTGCCAGAGCGCCAGTTTTGCCAGAGCGCCAGTCTGCCAGAGTGCCAGTTTTGCCAGAGTGCCAATCTGCCAGTTTTGCCAGTGCCAGTCTGCCAGTTTTGCCAGAGCGCCAGTTTTGCCAGAGCGCCAGTTTTGCCAGAGCGCCAGTCTGCCAGTTTTGCCAGAGTGCCAGTTCTGCCAGAGTGCCAGTTTTGCCAGAGTGCCAGTCTGCCAGTTTTGCCAGAGTGCCAGTCTGCAGTCTGCCAGTTTTGCCAGAGTGCCAGTTCTGCCAGAGCGCCAGTCTGCCAGTTTTGCCAGAGTGCCAGTCTGCCAGAGCGCCAGTTTGCCAGAGTGCCAGTTTTGCCAGAGTGCCAATCTGCCAGTTTCGCCAGAGCGCCAGTTTTGCCAGAGTGCCAGTCTGCCAGTTTTGCCAGAGTGCCAGTCTGCCGTCTGCCAGTTTTGCCAGAGCGCCAGTTTGCCAGAGTGCCAGTCTGCCAGTTTTGCCAGAGTGCCAGTCTGCAGTCTGCCAGTTTTGCCAGAGTGCCAGTTCTGCCAGAGCGCCAGTCTGCCAGTTTTGCCAGAGTGCCAGTCTGCCAGTTTCGCCAGAGCGCCAGTTTGCCAGAGTGCCAGTTTTGCCAGAGTGCCAGTCTGCCAGTTTTGCCAGTCTGCCAGTTTTGCCAGAGCGCCAGTTTGCCAGTTTTGCCAGAGTGCCAGTCCTGCCAGAGCGCCAGTTTGCCAGAGTGCCAGTTTTGCCAGAGTGCCAGTCTGCCAGTTTTGCCAGAGCGCCAGTTTCGCCAGAGCGCCAGTTTGCCAGAGTGCCAGTTTTGCCAGAGTGCCAGTCTGCCAGTTTTGCCAGTCTGCCAGTTTTGCCAGAGCGCCAGTTTGCCAGTTTTGCCAGAGTGCCAGTTCTGCCAGAGCGCCAGTTTGCCAGAGTGCCAGTTTTGCCAGAGTGCCAGTCTGCCAGTTCTGCCAGAGCGCCAGTCTGCCAGTTTTGCCAGAGCGCCAGTCTGCCAGAGTGCCAGTCTGCCAGAGCGCCAGTTTGCCAGAGTGCCAGTTTTGCCAGAGTGCCAGTCTGCCAGTTTTGCCAGAGTGCCAGTTTCGCCAGAGCGCCAGTCTGCCAGAGCGCCGCCAAGTTCCATCGTACTTAACTGACCGTATGTGTTCGTTTCAAAGCACTAAATCAGAAATTACTTGGACGCAAAGGAAAACGCGACGCTACAAATATTACGAATGAAGATTATTAGTTAAAGTTGTAATCCTAAACAGTTTAGGAGGTTATTTGTGTTCTTTATTGATCAGTTGTATTTGAAAAATTATTCATTACTCTATATATGATCACGCTGTTTCAAATAGCAAGTTATTGCTCTGTTTATTGCTTATATTTGTTCAGGAAATATTGTATAATTCTTGAATGTAATATTTGAACCACAGGTTCAAACTGAAATGTCTATTGTTTACCCTGAAGCAAAACTGCGATCACTTTTATCACTAAACAGTTGTCATGCAGTAACACAACAATAATGGAATATTTGGAATAGTTGGAGTCTATGAATATATTCTCTCAGTTTTCAGTCATTTAGCTTTAAGTATGCTCGTGATATTTAATGTGCCATGGATAATATTATGCGCGTAACCGGACTAACCGAAAAATTCAGTTTTACGTTTAATTATTTTACTCTCAGTCATAACATAAAGGGAAGTGAAGGAAGCGTGCTAATTAAAGCTCGCAATTAATACAAATATGCGCGCACATTCCTCCCAGTTGCGCAATTCAACGTATACAGCCAATTCAATAAAGGTTGTCCTTCTAAACGCTTAAACTGCGCGCGAAAGATGGCCGAATATTGCTTATTTTCACCTTTAAACACGGAATTATTTCTTTGAAGCAGAATCGATGGCTGGATCGAGGGAACATAGGAAACTTACTACAGCAAATCTACTTGTTATAAAGATAATTCGCTGAGCTCGAGTATATATCTGCCCAAATAGACAACAATCCATCATCGTTTGTGCACTCATGGCTCACAATAATCCATCATCGTTTGCCTGCTCATGGTTCACAGTTCACGCTTTTCGAAAGACAACCTTAATTAAAATAGCTGTATAGTTAGTTCACTGACACATAAAACCACTGAACATGCGATGTATATGCAAAGATTTTTTAAAGAAAAATTGTTGTTGAAACAGGTAGCATAAACTTCCCGCGCTCTTCATTGACTTCGTCTAGTTTAATTGCACGAAAGGTGAAAATAAGCAATATTCGGCCATCTTTTGCGCGCAGTTTAAGCATTTAGAAGGACAACCTTTAAATGTGCGCGCATATTTGTATTAATTGCAAGCTTTAATTAGCACACTTCCTTCATTTCCCTTTATGTTATGAGAGTAAAATTAAACGCAAAACTGAATTTTTCGGTAAGTCCGGTTACGCGCATAATATTATCCATGGCACATTAAATATCACGAGCATACTTAAAGCTAAATGACTGAAAACTGAGAGAATATATTCATAAACTCCAACTATTCCAAATATTCCATTATTGTTGTGTTACTGCACGACAACTGTTTAGTGATAAAAGTGATCGCAGTTTTGCTTCAGGGTAAACAATAGACATTTCAGTTTGAACCTGTGGTTCAAATATTACATTCAAGAATTATACAATATTTCCTGAACAAATATAAGCAATAAACAGAGCAATAACTTGCTATTTGAAACAGCGTGATCATATATAGAGTAATGAATAATTTTTCAAATACAACTGATCAATAAAGAACACAAATAACCTCCTAAACTGTTTAGGATTACAACTTTAACTAATAATCTTCATTCGTAATATTTGTAGCGTCGCGTTTTCCTTTGCGTCCAAGTAATTTCTGATTTAGTGCTTTGAAACGAACACATACGGTCAGTTAAGTACGATGGAACTTGGCGGCGCTCTGGCAGACTGGCGCTCTGGCGAAACTGGCAGACTGGCACTCTGGCAAAACTGGCAGACTGGCACTCTGGCAAACTGGCGCTCTGGCAAAACTGGCAGACTGGCACTCTGGCAAAACTGGCAGACTGGCAAAACTGGCACTCTGGCAAACTGGCGCTCTGGCAGACTGGCGCTCTAGCAAAACTGGCAGACTGGCACTCTGGCAAAACTGGCAGACTGGCACTCTGGCAAACTGGCGCTCTGGCAAAACTGGCAGACTGGCACTCTGGCAAAACTGGCAGACAGGCAAAACTGGCACTCTGGCAAACTGGCGCTCTGGCAGACTGGCAAACTGGCGCTCTGGCGAAACTGGCAGACTGGCAAAACTGGCAGACTAGCAAATTGGCGCTCTGGCGAAACTGGCCGACTGGCACTCTAGCAAAACTGGCGCTCTGGCAAAACTGGCGCTCTGGCAAAACTGGCACTCTGGCAAAACTGGCACTCTGGCAAAACTGGCACTCTGGCAAAACTGGCAGACTGGCGCTCTGGCAAAACTGGCAGACTGGCAAACTGGCGCTCTGGCAAAACTGGCAGACTGGCACTCTGGCAAAACTGGCGCTCTGGCAAAACTGGCACTCTGGCGCTCTGGCAAAACTGGCAGACTGGCACTCTGGCAAAACTGGCACTCTGGCAAAACTAGCCAAACTAGCACTCTGGCAAACTGGCACTCTGGCAAAACTGGCAGACTGACACTCTGGCAAACTGGCGCTCTGGCGAAACTGGCAGACTGGCGCTCTGGCAAAACTGGCAGACTGGCACTCTGGCAAAACTGGCACTCTGGCAAAACTAGCCAAACTAGCACTCTGGCAAACTGGCACTCTGGCAAAACTGGCAGACTGACACTCTGGCAAACTGGCGCTCTGGCGAAACTGGCAGACTGGCGCTCTGGCAAAACTGGCAGACTGGCACTCTGGCAAACTGGCGCTCTGGCAAAACTGGCAGACTGACACTCTGGCAAAACTGGCAGACTGGCAAAACTGGCACTCTGGCAAACTGGCGCTCTGGCAGACTGGCGCTCTGGCAAAACTGGCAGACTGGCACTCTGGCAAAACTGGCAGACAGGCAAAACTGGCACTCTGGCAAACTGGCGCTCTGGCAGATTGGCAAACTGGCGCTCTGGCGAAACTGGCAGACTGGCAAAACTGGCAGACTAGCAAACTGGCGCTCTGGCGAAACTGGCAGACTGGCACTCTAGCAAAATTGGCGCTCTGGCAAAACTGGCGCTCTGGCAAACTGGCGCTCTGGCAAGCAAGCAAGCTCTGGCGAAACTTGCAGACTGGCGCTCTGGCAAAACTGGCAGACTGGCACTCTGGCAAACTGGCACTCTGGCAAAACTGGCGCTCTGGCAAAACTAGCCAAACTAGCACTCTGGCAAACTGGCACTCTGGCAGACTGGCGCTCTGGCAAAACTGGCGCTCTGGCAAAACTGGCGCTCTGGCAAACTGGCGCTCTGGCAAGCAAGCAAGCACTACCTCTAGCTGTTAAAAAACTGGCACTCTGGCAAGATTTTCTCAAAAATGCACATCATTTTGGCGTATGGTATTGAGAGCTTTTGTATGACGTGAGACATCGTTTGTATAATTACCACGTATATATTACTTTAACCACAATAATTATGTTAATTATTTATGACGTGTTCTGTGCTTTGCTACACGGCTTAATAACCACGATGTCCTTAGTGTTCCTATTGTTAAATCACTCTGATTCGCTTATTTTAAATCTTTAACTGTTTCTTGTAACCTTAGAATATTTCGCTTTCTATAAGGCTTTTGTACATATTGTAATACTTTTATTGCTCTGAAGATGTTGCAAGCATAGCAACGAAACGTTAGCTTCATTAAATATTTTTTAAATTTGTTCTGTTTAGTAGTTCTATGTAAAGCTGTTGTCTGGGCTTTAATATTTTTAAATATAATCAGTGCATACTTCGAATTGAGCATGTCATTGCAAGTGATGCAAATTTTAAATTTTACACAAGTTTTCCAAACTATGCAACATTTAAGTATTTTTTTACTATTTGCAACCTGCTTGTAATTTTCGTATGTACACTGGTTCAAAGAACAAAGAACATTAATGCACCAATCATCAGGCAAATATCATGAGACAATTATTAAACCACTGACACATACACAATATTTTGAGAGAAGGGTTGATGGGGAGGAATATCCGATTCTTATATAAAAACATTGGTCAAAATGCCTCCCACACAGACTCACTATTCCAGGATTATGATTATGATATAGCTATGTCCTCAGGGGGTAATGGCTCGCCCATATTGGACTTTGCCCATGGGGTGGTAGCTCCCCGAGATGGGCACTCTAAATGCCCAAGGGGTAGTAGATCCCCGTGATGGTCATTGTTTACTTTAATGTCCAAGGGGTAGTAGGTCCCCGTGATGGTCATTGTTTACTTTAATGTCCAAGGGGTAGTAAATCCACGTGATGGTCATTGTTTACTTTAACATGCAAGGGGAAGTGAATTCCCATAATTAATTACTATAAAATATATATATATATAATACAATGTTTTATGTGAGTCTATGCGGTCGAGGGTGAACTTTGGCAGCACTCTATCCCCATCAACCAAAAAAAAAATTTTATGTATTTATTTTTTTGTTTTACTTTCATTTAACTGATATATTTATATTACAATTAACCATATTAACTATCCCATAATACCTCATTTTTAACCTTGCATGAGTAACATACCATGCAAATGATGCTGACTGAGTGTGACATAGACTATTTACATGTTTATATCCAATTACTCAATTCTATTAAACTAATGCTAAAATTGGGGAAAATCATTGAAGGGTGGGATGGGTGGAAATTTTGAAATATATTGTCGTGGAGGTCAGATGCTTTTGCTTGCATGTGACAGAATGATACATACTGCTCTAAGCAGGAAACTATTTAGATGACATGGTTAAACCTGATTGGCCTACTTGCCCAGACACATAAGGAGAGATTTAGGCAACGGTTTGTTGTTATAGTTGGCATTGCGCCTAGCACGTGTATGAACATGCGTTTCCCAAACTGACCTTTGTACACTGTGAGACTTTGCACAATTTTACTTCTGGCCCAATGCTTGTTTCATTAACTTAAGTTTATATAGTGCTTGTTGCAAATATAAACTTGCTTTATGCATCAGAAGTGCACGACAAGTGTGGGCGACCAAGGTCACTATCACCAGAACAAGAGTTATTCATGGTACCAGTTCGATTAAGATGTGGCCTGTTGAGTCTTGATATTGCAAATAGGTTTGGGATTTCACAAGCCCAGTATTTACGAATTGAGGACACCTGATTGGCATTTCTTTATCATAGACTAAGAGCCCTGCCCATATAGCCATCTCAGAACATGTTCAGCAAACCATGTCCCCCAGGCATGGTTTCAAAGATGCCTACTCCAAAACTCGGGTCGTAATCGATTGCACTGAGACATATTGAAATGCCAACATCATTTCGCAGTCAGTCAGAAACTTATTTTTCATACAAGAATCACAATACGGCCAAAGAACTTGTTGGAATATCCCCAGCTGGATACCCTTCGCACCAGTGGTAAACAAATAACGAAAGACTGTGGTATTTTAAACGTGCTGGAGCCAGGTGATGATTTAATGGCAGTTAGAGAATTTGATATTGAAGATCAAATACCTGATGGAGTTATACTCAATATTCCTCCATTTTTAAATGGAGCCCCGCAATTGTCAGTTAGCAATGAAAGTGAGCCTAGAAAAGTAGCAGCTGTCAGAGTGCATGTTGAAAGGGCTACTCAACGCATAAAATGCTTTGGAATTTAAAAAATGTTTTTCCAGTTAGTATGACATCAGAACTGAACAAAACTTAGATTATTTGCTCTTATCTAACACTTTTCCACCCACCCTTAATAAGTGAAGAGCCTGATCTAGAGTAAAAAGTCATATTGTTATTAAAAATTTAACATTTGTTCAATAGTTCAGGATAAATGTATTAGAAGTAAAATTAAGTTAGCTTATGATAACATTGTTTTATACCATAACACGTTGTAAATTCTTTCACTAAAAATATCTTCTGTGGTGTAAACTATGAGATCAACCCATTTAACATTACACGTAGCAATTAGGCCTTGTAATAATTGTGAGAAAAAATCGCTCTGTTCTCTTCAAAATGCTTGATTTAACTTGTACTTTGGAAACCATTTTATCTTTGAAAAGCTGGTATCCATATTTGTTATGCTTGTAGGCCTATCCGTAATTAAATGTTGTGTAAGTAGCTCGTGAGTAAAAGGAGGAATTCCTTTAAGGTTCCTTATCCATTCTAAATACTGACCAGCAAATGTATTATCCGTTTCCTCCATGGATTTTGCCAACGAAACTATAAAAAAACTACGAGACGAAAACGCCATGAACAAACGAAAACACAAGTATCGTAAACAAAAATGGCGGCGAATGATTGCAAAACGCGTTGATTTATTGAATTTTTGAAGAAGAATTGCTAAAAAAACTGCAGGTTAATTTTTGAAGGTGTAAACAAGCGGATTTTTCCCTATTTTTTAAACGGGCTATATGTCATAATTGTGAAAAATCCTCTCAAGCAAAAAGAAAACATTTGGTACCCTGTAAATATCCTCTTCTCTAACTTTGCTACATCAATCCTTTTGAATGCATAATAAAACGCAAAGTAGTCAAATGCGGCGTTTCCTACATGATATCAATTATTAATTAAGAGGGTCCTGAGTGAAATGAGACAAATGAGAGAAATGGAGTCCATTCATTGAACAAAAAAACAACGATAGAAAGTCTGAATGGGGAAAACAGGAATGTGCAATTTGTGCACCCTGTACTAGGAAGTAAAAAGTACTTCCAATGTATTTCGTTAAAAACAACAATAATAGTATACCTTTGATATTTTCCTTGAAATAGTTTCCAACGCAGCTTGTATTATATTTCTAAAGAAAAAATATCATCATTCAGTTACTATTTTTCTGCTATTTTGTTTGTTATATTTTTGTAAACCTCAACTGCAAAGGAGTTTTGTTTCTTCGAAGTTGCGATATGGATTTGTTGGTTTGTAGGCTCAAAAATCATGTTGGCTCATTTTTCACTGGAGGAAAACAAAAAAAAACTTGATTTACTTAAAACAATTATTAAATAGGAACAGCCAGTGATTAGAACTAACTTCTAACCTTTCTATTTGCTTTTTTTATCTCATGTTAATTTCGAACCAGTGGCGTAGCCAGGCTCAATAACTGGGGGATATTCACGTCTTCGTATTAAGTATGCGCGATATATAGTATCATGTGGTGTAATAATACAGCAATATGTAAACACCTGATTGTTCAACAGGCCTTGACCTACAACCTGTGATCAACGTAACTCAGATTTTTTTAGATTTAGTAGGTTTATTACAGCAATTTGCGTCCAATGACTAAGCGCAGCCATTTTCGCGGGGTTTTTTACATTTGTAACGTGACGTTTAGATGCAAAACCCGACGGTTCTGTAACTCAACTGTTATTGTTATTGTTATTATTATCCCTCAGACGATAGTTTTCTCTGTTTGAAGGTATAAACAATGCGTTTATATTCTCGGGGCATTTTTCTTGTATAACACTGAAATAGTCTGATTCATCTTAAATTATTAAAATTATATTACAATTTGTTTTAGATGTCTATGAATATCAATAGTATTTAATTTATTTTAAGATATTTTAAGATTATCGTGTTCTTTATCATCTTGTTGAATAATTAATATATTCAATTGATGATTTGGGTTTTTTAATTTACTCATATATTGTTTACAGGATTTGTCACGCCTTGTTTGCAATTCCCTATGTTTAACAACCTTAAGAGTTCTTTTCAGCTCTTTTGTCCAGGCTTAATGATTTTAAGAGCTCTCTTCTGGGCCGATTCGATTTTTTATGATAGATATCCCAGATTCTAGTATTAGTCTTATAATTGCCAAATAAGCCTTCAACATATTATTTGTTTCCACACCAGCTTACGTATAGTAGGGAATATAATCTTTTGCATGTGTCTAGGCAATATGTTCTATCCATTTTAGGTCATCTGTTAAAATTACTCCAAGGAGCTTATATTTCATAACTTTGTCGATAATAGAATACCTCATGGCTATGGCTGTCAGTACCGTAGTATCTCAGAGATTAATTACTATCTCCTTACATGTTTTAGGGTTGAGTCTCATATGATTCTTTTCCGTGAATTCGTTGACATTTTCTGCTACCATGTTCATCAAACTAATCAAGTTCCTTGGGATTATATTATTTACCAATTTTGTTCTCAACTTTAAATCTTTGAGGAGTTCATTGTTACTACACCCTGCCCTCCGTAATTCCAACGTAAATTGCGACCTATATCTTCTCTGATTAAAAAATAATAACATCGCGTATCGCATAAAATCATGGGTTCTATATATTAAATTAACCGACCTCTTAACTACTACTACCTTGTGTGGGCTAATAAGGTAGACGTAATCGAAGGATGAATTTTTCTCCAACAACGTCTGAGATGTGTTATAGACCATGTTATGTAACATTTCACAATTTGTTTCATTGTTTAACGACAATAACGTTTTGTAATTGATTGATCTGCAACATGGCTCAGTGGCACATTCCATTACACAATCTATCTTTTGAGGAACGATTTTGGTCGCAAACACTGTTGTGCGAAGCCTAAAACCTATGATAAAAATTGTAAATAATATAATGTCAGTATAAATAATCATATTATACCTCGCATAAGACACCTTAATTTATACACCGTGATAAGTCAATGCTCGACAGTACAAAAGTCGAATACAACCAGGAATACAACATACCACGCTCCAGCGTTGTATTCGAGTTTGTGTACCCGCGGGCGAACCTCTGGCAAACAACTAAATGTGGGAATGGCGGGAAATTTTCATGTTTAAAGTTCAAAATAGAGGATCAAAGAGCACGTATATTAGACGGCAGACACGCACGAAATGCTCTAAAAACATGCATTTTCCGATTTCGGACACAGTCAGGAATGTCGAAGGACTTACAGATGACGAAATGTCCGATAAACTCTGGCAATTTTCCTGCATTGTATATACTTCATGTACTGTAGTTCTGCATTCTTCTGTGGCCTAATTTTCGCTCTGGGAATTCAATGAAATATTACCCCTCAGGATGATATATCTCTCGCGCTGCGCCCTCGGTATATAATCCATTGGGTAGATAAAGCTCTATAAATGGTAGTATGAAATAATATAATAAAATTTAATATAAACAGTTTTAATACCCATTTCCCCAGCTATTTTTTAATGAAAGATTGTATCACCAATCGTGTTTCTACAACTATAATATTGTACTCTCACTAGGAAACAGTCACGAAATTTCGGGAAATTGCTCGCAACATGCATGCCGTCGTGCCAAGATGCTGAAAAATCAGTAGAAAGGCTTTAAAAGAATTACAACATTATCTTACCTTCCAAACTTGAGTTATAACAAACATTCATAATTTCGTCAGCCTCAGTGGCACTCAGGAAAGCCAATAGCATAAATTGATGTGACCAAAGGTAATTCGTGCGCATTCTGCTTGCAGACTAAGCTCGCTGTTCTGGACGAAAATAACATACAAGTACATCAGTATAAGTACAACAGTACATAGAGGGGCCGTCGTAATCTTATAACAGTAAAAAAGGGAACATGGCATTGCTTTTTTCACGATGCAACCATGCCCTAAAATCTGCTGTTTTTGAGTGTCAAAGTCATAGTTTTTCATGATTACTGCGTTGAATAGTATAGTAGGCCGATTTACTGGTTTACTGAAATAGGACAACTTGCCCATTTCTTGTAAATACTTAGTTATCTTCTTAAATGTACTTTTTAATAGGCAAAGGTAAAGAAAATTGGTTCAAATCTTGCATTGGTAAAACAAAATTGCCCATAATTCAATAATTTTGCCGCCCTAAAATAGCGCATGATAATGTGAGCCGGAAGACTGGGTTCAAATTTACTTCCAGATTTTGCAGCTAAACTTTTGATTTGTAGCAACAATGCACGTTAGCAACAGCTAAAACATGTATGCAAGTTGCTCACCATTGTTTGAGGCAGGCTTTTTCTTCTTTTAATTTTTAGATCGTTTTTCAGGCTGGGGCATCGTAAATAAGCGAACAGTGGAACTTCAGTCACTCCTCACTAATAGCTTCCTTCCCAAATTTTTCTCTTTGTGTTCCCTCTGATCTAGCTTTTGTTTTGTTTTATATTATGCATGTAAGCCAAAAATTGTAAACATAACTAGTTATTTTGCTATCATTGTATTATTGTATTATATTTTTGTACACGATATTTAAGCAAAACCCGCAATTAATACCAATTTCAAAGAACGTAAAATAATGTGTATGCTCTCAGAAATGAACCTAAAAGAAATTTATTTACCTTACGTTAGGCAAAGTTATTGTTATATTCCAAGGTTTTCTCATTTTAAAAAATTTTGTTATCTGTTCTTATAACCACAATTTCAAAAAGCAAATCAGCCCAACCTCGTACCCAGGGTCTTGTGTTTAATCTTGTGTACTCAGCCAAGGAACATTCACATGGCGTTATGGTATAAAAATACTATTTTAGAAAAAATCTAGCAACATCGTGTAAACTTGTTGCTTAAAAAAGTTATAATAAGATGAATTTGTAAACAAACGTGAAGTGGCAAGTGTAAGTATAGTTCTGGTATGGAGTGAGAACAAGGTACTGTGTTGAAAGGCTTTGCAAAATATACCATAACGAGTTTAAGTGCATTGGAGCGCATTATATTGACATTTTGGCTAGACATGAAATTCCATTGCAATTAATTGGTTGTAAAGGTTGGTTGGAATTAATTGGTAATAATTATGAGCAAAACACAAAGAATATCGTACCCGTGAAGGAGTTTTAGTATATGTGACTAGATTATCCATAGGGCTGGGTAGGGAAGACTAAGAAGAAGAGCACAACTAACTTCACATGATAAAGTATTAAGTTATTATTTAAGTTGTGCCCTTGAGGTAACGTTCATGTTTCCTTTGGGCGGTCCAGTGCAGAATGCCATCATCTTCATACCATACTGTATGTCAACTGTATGTCACGAGGTGGGAGGGTGGCTAAATATTTTAGCAGCTCTTTTAGTATCTCTTAAGAGCTTGAACACAAATTGAAGATTTGACTAGTAAGCATGCATTGTCTGTGTTGTGTCTACAAATGCACGATTTTTATTGGCCGATCAGATCTCAGCCTTCCTTTTCTTGAGAATTCTGATTGGTTATTAAGAGCAGACCTGATATGGTACGCATGTGCCTGCAGCAGGCATAGAGCGTGATCGTTGACCTGATGTTTAAACAGATAACCTTTGATCCTTGCGTGAAATATTCACATGACGTCTGATAGACATATGAGAATTAGGCTTCGTGCACACGGTGTAGTTTTCGAGCGTTTTCATTCCGAATTATTTCGAAAAGCTCCCGACTTGTGGATATAATTTAATAAAAAACAGCATAAGCCTCGTCTAACGACAAAAACTAAAAACGTCATGCGATGAGAATTTTTATTGTTCATATCGTTTTCATTTTGATTTTTGTGAAAACGCTCGGAAACGACCTCGTGTGCACATAGCCTTAGTACTGTCAATGTGACTGCGTGAGAATGATTCGTATTGGGTTGGCTGCTAACGTTTGCATTGCGCCATTAACTTTAATTTACATTTTTTATTATAAATTGGCTTAAAAGGCAGCTAAGCGGGTATACACTTTTTTAAACATTCCTCAGTAAAGGGTACCATGCTCCGCTTGGGGATTTGAAAACATTTTACTTTTCAGCGGCTAGATCAATCATGGAATATGGAGCTCAAATCTGGCAGGTTATCTGGAAGAACAATCTAAGGACATAAAAATTATCTATAAGCTTGTGGTGAAAATAATTTGTCCTGGAAAGACTTACGAACGGGCATTGATTAAATGTTTCATGGAACTGTGGAAAATCGAAGAGAAAAAACGTGTATATAAAATTGATAAAGCATGTGAAAGATCCTATGCATATACTCAATAATTTTTTACAATACCATAGTTGGTCAGACACGGGAGAGAGACCCGAGACTTAATATGGAAATAAATTCTATAATTTTAAATGTAGGACAGAACTGTAGTATATGCAATTTGTACAATAATATTACATTCCATAACCTATAACAAATTTTTACTCTGATGGTTATACATTTTAAACATGTTGAATTTTTATAGTTTGGGTGTTTTGAATTTATAGTATCAATTAGTTGCAATGCAATTTTTGATTTGTAATATAGATTAGTGGGACAAAAAATTTAACTGTATGTAATTTTAACCTTGTCATTTTCATATTTGCAAGTTTTTACCACATTGTAATTTCAGTGCCCGTACTCATCTTGGATTTTCCTTGGATTACACATATGACTCCTTGTAGGTGCGAACAGAACAGAGTTAGGCAGTAATTATCAGATTCCCCGTCTTGGACAGGTGACTCGTCGCGATGGGGGTGGAGAAAGTTCCAATGCCTGGAGGAGTTTTTGCTGGATTCCAAGTCTGGTTATGAGGGCTAAGACGACCCAGACTTATAATAACCATGAACCTAATCCATCCCACCAACGTAATATCTAAACGTGTTCGAGTGAGCGGACATGACTCGCATGCATACTACACATAGCCGTAGTCAATGCAAACATGGTCTGGAAACCCGGTAAACTTTAATGCGTTTATGATGAGCTGCGATTTTTTGTTGA
Source organism: Muricea muricata (assembly GCA_963855995.1). Classification (NCBI taxonomy): domain Eukaryota; kingdom Metazoa; phylum Cnidaria; class Anthozoa; order Malacalcyonacea; family Plexauridae; genus Muricea; species Muricea muricata. The sequence goes on along the minus strand of OY979729.1, from coordinate 4,836,269 downwards.
GTTGCCTTCACCCTGCACAAATACCCTGCACTCAAGTGCTTCGGAAATGCTACCAAAAATTCAAATTCTCCACGAACAAAAAGATGGAACAAAGACGTTGGCCTAGTCTCCAGACCACATCTGGATTGACTTTGACCTAGCAAACCTGATTGTTAAGCAGGGTTGTTATATGACAGACAATTGTAAGTGAAGTTTATTAAAATTGTGCGTCGTATTTTACTGTATAAGAGGGTGGACATGCTATGTAAGTAAGTTTTCTTGAGAACGAAACAAACACATTGTTAATGTATTATGAGCGACAATTGAATTTAATATTGCGAATCAATGTTCACTGCATATGCATCCCGTACTTGGGGCCAGTGGCGTAGCCAGCCCGACAATTTAGTCTCGCTTTGTTAATTTCAAGTTATTATCATTATTCATTCCTTCAGAAACTCATTGTTTTCGCAGTCAATGAACATGAAAATATTTGCATAGCGGGACTGAATCCTCGGGCTGGCTACGCTACTGCTTGGGGCAACATGTTAATGACACTTGCACTTTCGCGGACGCTTGCCTCCTAGCTGATATCAGCAATAAGTCACAAAAAACCCCAAAATAATAATTTTAATAAACAAAAAAAACTCTCTAAATCGCAATCTTCAACTATTTCTATGAAAAAACCTCGTGTGTGTGCGTTCGAAATCGCAGGCTCAACGTCTGAAGTACTCCATGTGAGCCTAATTAAAGCAAAGTTATATCTGTATAAATGAATAACTAGTAAAAATGTTCCAGTCTTCAACACGCTCCTCCCATGAAGCTATTTTAAAAGCTACATGTTAATGAGAAGACTGTAACCGTCAACTTGTTTTAAACAACTCAAAATTTGTAAAGTTTTATAGTTCAAATGACTATTAGTCCGAGTCTTGTTCGTTAGCAATTGCAACCTCTATTTTCATTTTTGCATCTTTGCTTACTTGACGTTTGGGTTGAAATTCTAGGGCTTCAACATTCAAACTTCTCTCGTCCGACGGATCGCATTTCAGCTCCAGTGGATACAAATGCTACGGTGTTCTTTCCATTACTCCCTTTTCCGTTTGGACCTTCGCTCCTCGCACCACTCCATCACGGCCACGAATCAGTTCAACATTTTTACCAAGTTTCCACCGGTTGCGATTCTTCTCCTCGCTCTTTATTTTGACACCCCCCGTAACCGATGCCGTTCTTGTAGGCTCTATGTATTCTTTACTCCACCGTGCCCAAATTGCATTCTTTACTCCAGACAAGTGTCTCCCTCGTCGTCGTAGGTTTGGCTCTCCAATTCGGGTTGATAGTTTGGCTGAAGAAACAGCAATAAGTTGGGTGTCAGCAATGGAAGTTGGACATCTTCTTCAACGTAATCCAATGGTCGATTGTTAATTGCAACTTCCACGTCAGTGACGATTTCAGCCAATTCGCTAAAAGACAACATTCCATTTCCAATTGCTTTGTAGAATGCTCCTTTAAATATACCCACTAATCTTAAATTGTCCACCCCACCATGGTGCTCGCGACAAGTTGAACTTCCATTTGATTGAATTCTTAGCAAGATAGTCGTGCAGCTTCTCGTCGTTCATTACATTCTTCATCCATGATGCCGCTCCTTTGAAGGTACTTGCGTTATCCGAATATATTAGTTTAGGTCGACCTCGTCTCACTGCGAATCTCTTAAGGCAACTCAGGAACTCTTCCAGCTCTAAGGTATGCAACAGTTCGAGGTAAACACCACGTGTCAGGCTACAAGCAAACAGACAAAGGTAACTTTTCCCCTATGTTTTTCCCTTGGTGATAAACTTGATCGGTCCAGCAAGTCGACTCCCACCACTTCGTAAGATCGTTCTCCTCGAGTTCTGCTTACCGGCAACTGACCAGGTGGTGGTGCAGCGTATGCCCTGACTTCAAATTGCTTACATCCCCAACAGCGTTTTCAAACTTCTTTAACCAATTTTCGTGGTCTCGGAATCCAGAACGTTTCACGTACTCTCGCCATAGTAAGAACCACTCCCCCGTGTAGCGTGTGAAGATGGGCTTCGTGGACTAGTGCATGGGTGAAGGGTGCTCCATCAGGTAAGTAAATTGGGAACTGGCCAACGCTCCGCCATCGACATTCAAGTGAATCTTGCTCATTCTTTTGCAAATTGAGCTGAACTCGATCTGTCTGAAAGCTCATTCCCTGGGTTTTTTTTTAACTCTTTTGTAGTTAACAGTCCGAGGTTTCGATTTACTTTTGTCAGCTTCAGTTGGATATGAACCTCTGAACTCAGGCACAACACTCTCCAGACATTAGTGATAGGTACTTCGATCAAAACATCAAACGAATCTTTCTTCTCTTCGGGTTGGACGGTGCAGGCGACAATGTCCCGTCCCATCTTCTCTTCTGCTTGACTTTCGGTAGTTGACTTGATAACTTGGCTTGCCGGCCAGTTTTTTGGTGATGACAGCCACTCAGGACCATTTCTCCACAATTCACTAAGCTGCTTAGTCCCACGGCTCCCAAGATCAGCGGGATTGTCCTTTGTTGGTATATAGTGCCACTTGACATCTTTATGATCGTTTATCTTATTCACACGATTTGCTACCAACTGCTTGAAGGTGCCATTACCTTGAAGCCAATACAGGACTACCGTGAAGATGTATCACCAAATCATTCTCTAGTGCCTCATTGGTAATCAAATTTGTTGCCATGTGAGCTCCGATCAGTTCTAATCTTGGAATAGTTAGTCCTTGCTTTGCTAACCGAGCCTTAACCGCAACAAGAGTCTGAGTGGTCCCCGATGGTAGTGCAAACACCTTTGTGGCTAACATCTCCAAATGCGTGTAAACTCATGGACGTTGCTTTCTCATGATATGGCAACAACGATCTTGGTACTGTTTCTCCAGATGGCTAAGACCCCTCCCAAACTTTCCAGCGATCAGCCAATTCTCCTTCAATCTGGGTGTCCCATGACCACTTCGCATCACACACCTCCCGGTAGATCACCTTTCCTGCACCTCCTTTCCTGTGATTGGTGAAACCAGTCCGAGGGGGTCATATATTCTTGCTAATTTGCTTAGGATACCTCGCTTCGTTGTTGACAGAGACCCTTTTGGGAGGAGGCTGTTAACGTGTCCGATATCTTATCCCATGCTAAGCCTAACAACTTCGAATCACTACTCTTAACGTTTAGTTGCTGCTTCGCAAAGGTTTAACTTTCAGCTTTCTCATCCCCACTAACATCACCATCTCCTTCGAGCTCTTTCTCACTTGCGTTCCACTTGTGCAACTTGAATGTCGCATCGCTGAGAACATCCGTCATTTTCCTTTTCTTCTCTTGCGCTTCAGCTACAGTGGTACCACCAGACAACAGATCATCTACGTACAGATTCTTCCTCAGCTCAGCTACTATCTCGGGTTCTCGTTTTTGCCACAGTTCTAAATGTTGATCAATCACACCACCAAGAAGGAAAGGCGAACAAGTAAGACCAAAGAGAGCACGTGTGAATCTGTAAATTTGGATTAACTCATCACCAGTATGCTTCCAATGAAATCTGAGGGCACAGCGCTCACAGATCTTAACACGAACTTGTAGGAATGCTTTCTTTATATCACCACACACTGATACCGTATGATCTTTGTCGTACAAGGACACTCCAAAGTTTATTTTAAAGAGGAGGGCCAGGATTTAAACAATCGTTGAGCGATGGACTGTTTGATTGCACTCTAACTGAAGCATCATACACAACTCTAAGCTTGGTAGACTCAGCATTTGCCCTTTCAACACATTTACGAGGTAAATACAATTCCTTGCCTTGAGGTATCTCCGGTGCTGGTTCAATGATGCCTTCCTTGAGTTGGCTCGGCATGACCTGGTCATAAGCTTCATATTAATATGTCCGTTCAAGCTTCAGCGCTAAGCTGTCCAGACGACGCAAGCTTCCCTTTTCGTTGTTGGGCAATGGAGGGTGATTTGCTCTCCATTATAATCCTGATTCATACCACTCATGGTCATCACGTTTCAGTTGTTCCTTGAATTCTGTGTACACGTCACCTTGATCATTCTCAGGAGTGTCCTTCAGTCCCAAGACATCCAGTCACCATAACTGCTCGTAGTCGGTCGGGGAATTTTGGGTGAGCAACATTCGGTTATGGTCAAATTCTGCTCCAGGTGACATCACAAACCAACCTAATTTCGTCAGCTCAGCAATCGGTTTTCCATCTTGGCCAATCGTGGTTTGGTGGTTGTTTTCACTCGAGCATACCCCCCCCCCCCCGCGCGCTGAGCACGACATGAATAGGTAACTTTAGCACAAATCTTTTGAAATTCTGCCTTTTAATCTTTCAGTAGCACGGTTCAGTAGCGTCGGCGAGGTGGATTTGGAATCCGTAGACAGTCGGTAGCATTTTTAATGGCTTGTAGCATCATTGACCTCAATCTCAAGCCTATGTGTCTGATAGAACTAATAGATTTTTCTTTTTAAAATTTTAGATAATCCAATCCCTGACCCAAAGCCTAAACCTAACCCTTACAAAATCGTATAAAAGGGAAATAATACAAGAAAAAAGGTTTGACGAACTTAAAAAATACAAAAGCCTCGGGTGGTATTTGAACCCCAGCCTATTCTATTAGAAATCGCACGCCTAAACGACTCAGCTAACAACGAGCTAGCTGAAAACCGTCAAAACAATTTCTATTTATAATAAAACTTCGTCTAATCGAGACAAGAGGAATCTGGGAACGAGATCAATGATGCTACCGACCATTAAAGAAGCTACCGACCGTCTACGGTTTCTAAATAGGTCAGGGTTATTTCAGATCCGTCAGAGCACCTCCTGCCCGCAGGCTAATTCTGTATTGACTAGTAACAACTATTTCAACGGCTTTTTTCGTTTTAAATATTTTTTAAATGTGTTTAAGGATGAGTAATATGTAATGAACGAGAAAAAATTTTAAGGACGAGAAAAACTTTGAAAAAAACGTGAAAAAAAACACAAATAAAAAAGCGACTCAACGGGTTCTCGAACCAGCGCTGCTCAAACCTCGTAACTCAACGCCTCTACCTACTGCGCCAAGGATGCTCGCTGGAAGAAACGCATCAAAAATTGTATTTAAGCCCTAACCCTATCCCTAATCCTAACCTGATTTTAGGTGACTAGGTGCTCTGACGGATCTGAAATAACCCTAACCTTCTAAATAAGCATCGGCGAGGCAACGCAATTGGACGTTTGCTTCATTGTACCAAAAATCCATATTCTTCACAAAGACCTCGGCTGAGTCTCCACACTGTTTTATTCATGACGCTGTCACAGGCGGACGAGCCAAACAAGAAAACACTGTGGTTGGTTGCTATGCAATTTGCTCCCGCTTTGCTTTCAATTACGCAATTTGTACATAGTTCCCACGGAGGGTGACTGACGCGGTTTCAACTAACCAATAATATGACGCGGCCTATATTTTCGCTATTTTTACTAATCTTCGAAACTGACGCAAAAATAAATGATTGTGCATCTCATCTCAAGGATAGAAATATAGCACACACCAAAATGGAAAAATATGCGTCCATGTTGACCTAGATGGCTTGATCAATGAGTCTTTTGCTGTTTTTCGTTGATCTGCAAATTTTAATTTGTAATTTTAGTCGGGCAGATAAAATCTTGTTAGCTGGCACCCGTCTCACGCAGGCTAATACCATTCAAGCGCACGTTCTAAAATTTAGAACGACCCATTCGAGCGTGGCCAGATTATAATCTAACCAATCTGAGAGCGTCGCGCAAGGTAGTCTGGGGCAGAACATGTGCGATTGAAGAAAACAAATATGGCGATTGCTAGAGGAACGTATACTGTTTTAGGCGATGATAAAAAGCAAATTCTTCGGAATTATTTTGATAAAGGAATGACATCTACTGGCCCAGGGATGCGTGCTATTATCGAGGAAGCTGCAAACAAAGCTGATGTGAGTGTTGATAAAGTAAAGGTAGGTGAAATTCCCGTACTTGTTCAAACAGTTTTAATATAAATAATACTGTAATATATTATTGTCGATGTGTTTTTTGGTTTTTGTCTGTTTAGCTCATCAACAGATCGTTTCCATTGGTTTTTTGTTTACCATTTAATGTGGGCTTTGATCGTCCTGTTAGCAGTGACTACTACCTTAATCCTTGTTTACCAATTTCTTTGGCTTGTTACAATTTAAAAAGAGGTATAAAATGTATGTAGGCATACATGTAGTTAAAACCGGCAAACCCATTGCTAAGTTTATTTTGCGTGCACCAGACGATGCTCTTCAAGGGATAAACAATGCCACTAAAAGAGCCTAACTAGACGACATATAGTGCTCAGTTTAACATCCTGCTGTATTTATTGGCAATGGGTGCTGATTTATTTTTATATTGTCAAGTTCCAAACTGTTTTCTTTCCCAAGCTGAAAGAAGGTTAGCTAGGTGGAATGCATAAAGCAAAATATTTATACCAAATCTGTATACATTTTGCAGCATATAATTGGGAATGAACTTCGAGATCTACATCGAACTGTCTTAATTATCATTATGTCAATAAATCATGGCTTCAATGAGCTGTATGGTCCACCACATGATATTGCTGTTGCGATATGTTGTTCTGTTTTTATTCCCATAGTTTTAATAAACACTATGATCGCAAATAAATTATTCATAGGATTTTGCATTAAAAGCTGTTCTGCCTTTCCTTACAAGTACCTGTAAAATTTGTATTGGCATGGCCATGGGAGATATTGATAGCTTATGTAATTAGGACATATTAAATGGGAGTAGTGTGGCATGTTTACTTCTCATGAATTTCCATGAAAATGATTCATTTATCAATAACCTTACATTCATTTATTGGACTTTTTGTTCTTTAGAAATGGATTGGGAATGAAAAGAGGAAGCGCAAGGCTAGTGATGTTTTTACAAATGATCAGGATTGTCCAAAATCTGTGAAGCCAAAACGTTGTCCTAATGGCTACAATATATTTTGTTCCACAGTTATGAGATCAGGTAAATTTCTCTTAATACAGTAGGCAGTTAAATTACCATAGCACTTGGTGCACCTTCTACTTTTACATTTATTACCTTTATTAGTGTTTTGTCTGTTTATTCTTTTAATTTGATAAACTGTTACCACTTCTCGTGTTGCTAGTTACTAATTTTGAAATAATTTTCTTTCTTTGTAATAATGATATGTAGATGAATGCCAAGGTTTAACAAACCCAGAAAGACTGGAGTTTGCCGTCAAAAAATGGAATTCATTAACACCCGAGGAATCCAATGTATGGAAGGAAAAGGCCAAGCAGTTCATTGAAACTGATGTTAGCCAGTTAACACCCAAGCAACTGAAATACCAAATTTCCAAAACCAAAAAACAGTTAATTTCCCAGGTAGGAAAGATAAAAATTAAAGAGTTGAAAATTAGCAGACTGGTTGGGTATGCTATTTAACAATTATTCGCCAAAGGAGAAGTGATTATTGGTAATTTTTACCGAATCACTGAGACGAAGTCGAGGTAAGTATATTAATCATAATCACTGAGCCTGAGACGAATAATTGTTTTGGTATAGTTTCTTTAGTAAAACATGTATAAAATACACTTCTTTAATAATACAGTTGATTTCGGAAAACTCATAGTAAGTAAAGACTTTAGTTTGTTAGCCATTTTTTTACAGTGAAAAAAGTTTTGAATAAATTTTGCAGACAATCTATTACCTTTCAAATCAAAGTTTGTGTACACTCTTTGACTTTGTATTAGCGTAGTTTTTCTCAATTTGTTAATTTTGGCAAAAGTATGAAATATCAAAACGACTTTCACTGGTGGACATTTCGAAAAAATGCCAACTAGTAAATAATCCTAGTAAATAATTCCTCATATTTACAACAATCAACCAATCAAAAGGCTTGAAAACCATTATTTACTAAAGAAATTATACTAAAATGGCTTATTTTCTGGTTAATATCCAACTGACTTACCTGCTATTAATCATATTAATTAAGTATTAATCATGACAGTATATTGTAGTTCAGCAGTCAAATAATGATATTTTAGGGTGTTAATGTAATTATTACACTTTTATAATGGGTTATTTAATTTTTATGTACCACTCTGCTAAACTCGGAATAACATAAAGTACCATGATCCTGGTATTATTTTAAATTTCAAAATGTTTCAATTTTATTATAGTTATCATATTTGGAATCTCTTGGGTGTGAAGCATCACTTTTGCTGCTAGATATGGAATCAGAAGTTCATTGTCTTGGTACAGATAAAGGTTTACAATATTTAACACAGAATAATGGACCGATAAAGTTTATGGAATTCTTTGGTATGCATCATAGTAATTCAATTTGTTGTGATTATGTTCCTGATCTGTAGTACTATAACAGAATGTGTTTTTTTTTTAATTATCAATTAGTTATCCAGCAATAGTTAAATTAAGTACAAGGTAGCACTTTTATTGTTTCCCTGTCTGTGTATTAGGGAATTCTTATTTACCAATTACCATGTTAATGACAATCTGTGATCACTAATGGTAATGACTACATTTGAACAACCAGCCATTGGACTATGATTGTTTGAGTCTACCACTCGTTTGTACAAGAGTTGTACATTTATAGATTAGATTATTCACCACCCTACTGCCATTCTGCGTGAACATGCATTATACAATACATAAAAAACTGAACCCTTTCAAATCAAGTATAACTAATTGTAGCAGTTTAACAGCTCTAATTACTTTGACGTAATGGTTGTGTAACAACACAAGGTTGTGTAGTCGTGGGAAAAAACTGTGTGGATAACTTATGAGTTGTGTTTTAATTGACACATATTAACAAGGGATTAAAGCTGTCAAATTCCCACAATATACGCTATTGCTAATTTGAATTTGAAAGGGTTTATTTTTTAAGCACACTGTATGTAGTATTAATTGGAATTAATGAAATTTTGTATTAGAGTGCAATAAAACAGAGAAGTTTAGTGCATCTGATGTTGCGACGTTGTTCAACAGCAAATACCGTAAGTATTGTGTAACTAGTGTATTGTATGTTGCCTGCAAATGATCCCACGTGTCATGTAGTACATTACACCAAGCGAGATGCATTTTTTTTCATATTTAGCTGCTTATGCTTATTGGTTGAGCAAGTATACTTTACCGTTACCATTGATTATGCTTTCTGGTTCATCGTGTGTAGTTTAAGTTTGCAAATAAATCAGCCTAGAGGTAGGTCTTCGCAAGATAGCCGACTGAATGATGTCACAACTCACAAGGTGGAAGCCATGAAAATGCCTAGCACACTTCTTAAACTTTGATTAAACTAATACAATTAAACTTTTTTATGTTTTAGGCCATTCTCCAGTAGAATTAAGGCTATATATACCTCTTATTTGTTCCAATAAAATAGTGTGAAATATTCGGGGCAAGTTTGGGGCAGTTTCGCCTTTCCTTTTCTCCACCTGCACTGTCAAATGACATATATTAAAAGACAAATAAGGCCCAATAGTGAGGTGATTACACTGCACAGCCTCACACAGCGATTGTCAAAATGTAAAGAACAACCGTGATGCTACCAATCTTGATTTTTTTGACCGAGTAACGGCAAAAAATTTAAAAACCGTATGAGGGAGCAAGTTCATTCGAACTCTTTACGGAAATAGTCTACATAAGACGTTTTGTCGAATTCAAATTTTCTCGGATACAAAGTTCCCACAAACTTTTCCGAATTCGAAAGTTTCGGACTCATAATCTATCTGTGGTAATTTTGCCCCTAGTCTAAAAGGCAAAACGAATCTGATATCAAAACATCCCCGATTAGCGACGAATTTGGAATCTTTTGCCCTTTTGTTAACGGGGTCTAGGTCTAATCTGTAAATAAATGTCTTTTGCCTCCTCTATTTGTAGGCGAAGCTTCTGGCAAACCGTTAGCTCGTGTACCGTACCTTCATGGTGGATTTGAGGTGACCGGGCTGCCTGAAGGAGTGCCATTTAAAAAGCCCACAGCATATGGGAGTAACACAATACAGGCAATAATGAAAAATGCGGAAAAAATAAAATTCAATATTGTACCAAAGGAAGTTGGACTAACCCCATCGCGAGGACAAGAAACACTCACAGAAGCTGCTAAAGAAAGGTTGTTGAAGAAAATCATGGATGATCATAAGATTGCTGGATGTCTATCAAGAAAAACACGAATTTTTGAGCAAGATTTAGAAGTCATTAATCTTGACTTACTAGCAAACGAATTTCGGCTCTTGGTAACAGATTTAAGTGATCATTTTGAAAAAGATGCCATGCTATCCCTAATTTCAAACTACCAAAGTAGTTTGACTCATCAGGGTTATGTTTTACCTGTGTATACAGATACCGAAGAACCATACTGGTTATTCTACTTCCCTGGGGGCTCGTGTGAAATGGAGTCATTACATTCACAGGATAATGGGGATATTGGCTGGACAAGACGTCGAATTTAGAATACAGACTTCTCTTAAATCGTTCGTCGATTGTTGCTTTAAATGTCGTGTGCTATGATGGCGAGTTGGGATCGTTAAGGCTTAAGACTAATATTTCATTATGTGATGGTGTTTCAATCGTTCTTCCTTCAGACTTTAATGCATCTATTTTAAGATGTTTAAAGGAACAAGGATTTTTATGATTATATTGTAAAATACAGTAATAACTACATGATGTCGTCGCTGCCTACGCAGTGTAATTACAATGTACGCTTACAAAATAATAAACATGTAATAAATGACTCAATGAGTTCTTGTTATGTAAAATAGACTTTTACCATTGTGACGTTTCATGATCACAGTATTATTTTACACTAATTCAGTAAAAGTTCCAGTGACTACTTTACGTTTTTAACCAATAACGACGAACCACATCTAATTTTGAAGTTGTTAACTGCTGCCTATACTGTTGAGATATTGAAATAGATAATACCTGGTTTGTGGTTTATTTGAAAGACATATAGGCACATTACTACCAACAAAGTTCCTAAGCAAGCCGAAATACCAAAAAGCGAATGACTTGTGATTATCTATACTGTTAAATTGTACAGAAAAAAACAAAAAAATTACAGAAAAAAATATGAAATGTCACGTTCAACGATAAAAAAATGACTGGCGTTATCAGAAAGAGCACAAATTGTTATTGGTGCACGTGAATATAGTCCAGCAGCTAGGGAACGAAAACGACTGAAAACTCGCCCTATCAGGGAACAATTCCATTTTGGCTTTATATGATATCTTTTAGGAATGTTCAATGTATTTTTGGATGTTGGCAGCCTTCAAATTACTTGTGGGCTCCAAGCAACACGTTTTTCTTCATTTTTTCTGTAAAACTCTTATATAGTGAAATTTCATATTTCTTTGTTGAAAAAATAACTTGTATGATGAGAAAGTTCATAAAAAAGTACCTTAAGGCATAATTATGGTTACCTTGGTTTTTTAAATTCCTGTGGAGTTACGAGCTGTTGAAAACGTATTTTCGGACTTGTGCCCAGGAAATTTGCGTCATTTTTACATTTTCGACATCTTAAAGGACAAATAACTCAGTAACCGTTTGAAAAATCAAGATAGCCATAATAATGTCTTATATGTAGTTTTTTATGAACTTTCTAATGATACAAGCTATTATTTCAACAAACAAACATGAAATTTCATTAATTTTGGCTGTATAAGAGTCTTATAGAAGGGGAACGATATGGGGAACGTTAACCACAAAGCGTTATCCTATGTAAAAGTATAGATTGAAACCCACTCGTCTTTATTTCTTAAATATTGAAAGAAATAGAAGGACGAACACACTATCTATCCGCCATGTGGGCTATTCAAAAAGCCCATGACGTCACAACCAGGGTAGTTTTAAAAAAGTGTTGAATGTTAAAATGCAACTAAACTTGTATGGATATATTTCTTTCGTGAACTGCGAAGTGTTTAAGAAAATTTCATGGAGATTGTACTACTTGACAGCAAGTTTTATACAGTTTAGCCTAGTTGTGACGTCATTAAGAAAGACCTAATTCTACCAATAAGCAAATAAAAATATACAGTATTTCTATTTCACTTCAAGCAAAAAAAAATCACTGGAAGTTTCACTACAAAACTATTTGATAAAAAAGCTGTAGTTTAAGAGTCTTATGCTGATGCAAGTCATGTTTATTTCAGTCGGGTATCCAGAGGTACAAAAAAGCATGTTTACGTACCATATCGAGGGACAATTCCATTTTGGTTTAATCTTGTTCCTTTAAGGTTAGTGAGTATATTTCTGCATGTCGGCCGCTTTGACATTTCTTGTGGGCTCTTGCAAACACGTTTTTCTTCAATATTACCATAGAACTGGAATACTGTCAAAAAAGGTATTTCTGTAATACAAACTGTAATACAAGTTCAATTTAATTAATTAAAAAATAACTTGCATCATCAGAAAGCTCGTAAAAAAACAACATACAAGACATTTAAATGATCAACTTAATTTTTCCAGTTCTTAGTGAGTTATGAGTTTATTTTTAAAACTAGTGCCCAGGATTTTTGCGGATTTTAGCATTTTTCGTAGTTTCAGGGATCATTAACTTGAAAACTGCTTAAAAAATCGAGGTGACTATTTAAATGTCTTATATGTATTTTTTATGAGCTTTGTGATGATTAAGTCATTTATACTTGAACTGAACTTGAAATATGACCCTTTTTGATAATAGAATAGTTTTATAGCAATTTTTCAGTAAATATGTTGGTAAGAGCCCCCAGAAGTTCAAACGTCGCCGACATGCAGAAATGTACTCACTGACCTTAAACGAGCAAGATAAAACCAAAATGGAATTGCCCCTCCATATCGTAAATACATCGGCCTCTACCTGCCGGACAATTTTTTTAATACAAAATTTTACACTTCTTTCCCTTGATCGGTATATATAACGTACTTAGGCGTTGCACAGTTATACATGTGAAAATGTTCGTTCATGTTAGGGATCGTTCATTATTTATACCTCAGGGGGCACAGAAGAGAAATTTAAAAAAGTATATATAAAAAAATTACCTAACCGCTCTGGGTGTTCAAATTTTTTTACCCAACCTCTAATAGAAACCCAAGATTTTTAACTCGAAATGACTGTTTTATTTGTTTTTGTCATTGCGTTTTTCATGTAGTTATTAACTGCGTTCGTTTATTAGCTATTATTATTCATTGTAATTGTAGTATGTTCTCGTATTCCCATTGGTCTTTTTTTCTCATCCAACCTTTTAGAGGTTTCAAAAATCAGTTACCCACCCAATTTCTCTTCGGTGCCCCTCTGAGGTATAAATAATGAACGGTCCCTTATGTCCCTGATAAACGGTAACGTAAAATAATAAGAACATTGAAAAACTATAAAACAGGTTGGTTTAGAACTTTTATTTTCCATTGGAAAATATTTGCGCACCACCAAACCTCCTCTCCCCACCACTTATGGATGTCTGTATACAGCTCTGTTTTAGTCCGGCAGCTAGAGGCCGATATACTTACCATATCGAGGGGAAATTCCATTTTGGTTTTATCTTGTTCCTTTAAGGTTAGTAAATACATTTCTGAATGTTGGCCACGTTGAAATTTCTTGTAGGTTCTTCCCAACACGTTTTTCATCAATATTACTATAAAACTGTATTACTGTCAAAAAGGTGATATTTCAAGTCCAATTTAACAATAAACAGCTTACATCACCAGAAAGCTCCTAAAAACTACATATAAGACATTTAAATGGTTACCTCATTTTTCAAGCGGTTTTCAAGTTAATGATCCTTCAAACTACGACAAAATGTTAAAATCGCACAAAAATCCTGGGCACTAGTATAAAAATATGCTTTCAAAGGTTCATAACTCACTAAGAACTGGAAAAATTAAGGTAACCATGTAAGTGCCTTATTTGTAGTTTTTTACGAGCTTTCTGATGATGCAAGTTATTCTATCTAAAATTGAACTTGAAATATCACTTTTTTAACAGTAATACAGTTTTACCGTAATATCAACGAAAAAGGTGTTGGCAAGAGCCCACAAGAAATTTAACGCGGCCGACATGCAGAAATATACCCACTAACCTTAAAGGAACAAAATAAAACCATAATGGAATTGCCCCTCGATATGGTACGTAAACATGCTTCTTTGTACCTCTAGCTGTGACGAGAGGATGAGAGTCAGCCTAGTTGTTGACCAAGGACCCAGGGTAAAAGAGTTTTTTGGCCTAAGGCAAAAAAAGAATTGGGCAAGATAAACTCACATACGACACTAAAATATAGACTTTTTCACAGCTTTTTATAGCTAGGGAAGGGGGTGGAAAGTGTTCCACTAAACCCAACCCCTACCCCAGGCATTGACACGTCACAGGCAAAATTGTTGCTTGGTTGTAACTTTCTTTGTGTACGATACAGGAACTTTTTTGAAAGATAAGACAATCAACGAAAGAAGAAGAGTCTGCAAATAGTTTTATTTTGACATTCTTATTTCTTACTAGTAAAAGTTTATTTCACAAACTATCTTACAATTTATTAAAAATACATGGCATGTACATGTCATTCCACTCCTTCAGGTTATTGTTTTCTGAGCTCTAGTCTTCATGATCAGAGTCTGAGTCATTGTCTGAGAAATCAAGTAACTCTGGTTCTTCTTCAAGCTCAGTTTCCACAAGTTCACTCCCTAGCATAGTTTCGACATCAGTAGTAATTGACTTAAACAAGGCATGCTCTGCCTCAACTTTTCTTTCATTTATAGGTAAAATATCCAAGCGTTCATGTGTCAAGTATTCTGACAGTTTAGAATACAACGCACACAATGTGTTATTAATCTCGACAAGTTCTTTTCTTGCTATACAAATTGCTCCAGCAACTGCCTTCGGTTGTTGACCAGAATGTCCTGCCACGTAAGCATTTAATTTTTCCTTTCTCGTTATAAAATGCTTGAATAACCTTTCCACTTCCTGGATGAGCAGTTCTTGCTCTTCTTTGCATCTCTGTAGGAACTGGTGCAAATCAATAGCAGATCTCTTTATTGCAAATGGTATGTTGTCACTCGTGGGTTCGTGATGTAGATGCGAGTACAGTTGAGATTGGGGATCCTTCGCCTCATCAAATTGCATCTCCTCTGGAAGATCTTGAACCAAGTCTTCCAATGCGTTTAAAGATGCATTGTATTTCGTAACGGCAGCTTTAATTTTGTTTGTCTTCACGGTTATTTGTTTTGATAATTTGATGGCTATAGCCTGCCCATCTACAATGCAATAAATGAATTGAAGTTTTCTTTAGTTAATAAACATTTTAAGCTTCGTCGCGTCATTACCTGCATATTTGTTTTTTAATGAGATCAGGAACATCCTCTCAACAGCACAGGAGTAAGTCGTTTCTAACACCGACTCCTTTCTTCTCGTTTCCAAAGAAAGAGCTGCAGCTTTAAACTTCGTTTCGCCTGTCCTCCACCTTCTAGCCAACTTTTGTTGTTTCTCGATTTGTTTTACAGATTTTAAAACCCTGTCGTGTATAGAATATATGTAATTAGATAATTGTGTATTGGTAAAATTATTTCTATCCACGGAGCAGACAGGTATTACTTTTTTGTCTTTTTTACGACATCATTTAGCTGACTGTGATCGTCTTCTGCTGTATGTGCAATCTGTGCCCTAACAACAAACAAAAATATTGTTACAACTTTTTTCCATAATTTGTAGCAACATATACTTGCACGCTTAAATACTATACCTCAGTCGACAAAGACAAAGCAGATTCTCAACATATCTTTGCTCCCACGTCAGTGGCTCAGTTCCCTTAGCTGAAAAAATACGATAACTTTCTAACTTTATACCTGTTCATCTTTTGTATTCACAACATTTTGTTATTTTATTGTTGCCAGGATACAGTGAGCACTTCCAGTTCAGTAAACACAAGAATTAAAATAAAATAATAAACTACTTACAGTTCCTATCCTGGATCTTTTTCTTCTCTTCTTCCTTCCAAATTTCAACAATATCCCCATCATAAGGAACTATACAAACAATATATGGGTACATATTGTTGTCCACTCAAGTAATGGAAAAGTATAATACTATTGTAGCAGTGATTTTTTAAATTTATGCATAACTCACTAGATAACTTAGAGAATAATTCTTCTAGTTGCACCAACGTAGTGCTAATTAAGGTTGGACACCTTTTGAGTTTCACTTGCAATGTTTGACCTGGAACAATGAACAGTTAAAATCCGACATGACTAAACAACATTCATACTACAATAATTTTCTAAATAATTGCAACAAAAAGCGTACGATGTCTCTGTACTCAAAATAAAGTATCAACTATCAACATACCAAATTGCTGAATCTGACGGGCACCATAGTGCAGTAAAGCATCAGTTAAAATATCTATACGGCGTCCAGCATTCATCTCTTTAGTCAGTGATGAGAAACCTCTTAAATATGACCAAAGTCTTTCAATACCTTCACCATCAGTTAGGCCATAACCGCTTTGGCGTCGTGGACTAAATTCAATCTGCAAGTCATGATTTTTACAATATGGCACTAAATAATTATAACCCTTTTCATAACTTCAAGTTGTAATAATCATTCATTTAGTTTATAGGCAAAAATTAAACTTGCATACCTGACAAGAAGACTTATGTCCATAGCAGTGAAAAATAGGTATTGCAAACTCAACTCTATTTAGTAGGTCTTGTCTTGAATTTTTCTTTAAAGAAGATTTAAGGCTGTATTATGGCAAATTGTAGACTTGAAATGTTATTCAATTTAGAAACCAGTAAATTTAATCAATAAATATTAGCTCTTATAGCCTTGAGAAGTATTGTTGACTGGTGACTACACAATACCCATTAATTAATCTTTTCGCATGCTTTATGTATTTGACACTTATGGGTAAAGATGCTTTTCCACAGTAAAACCCCAAAAATACTGGAAATTGGCTTGAGCAAAGGTAATAAATAAAAATATATGAGCTACCTTTAAATGAGTTGCCAGAGTGCAAGCAATGTCATATGTGATCTTTATCTGATTATCTTCACCTGCATTAGCAAGCATGCGTTGTATTTCATATACTGAGTAGGCGATTCTGTAAAACAGTAAAGAACAGAATATTGTAGAATGACCTAAATGACTCATCACTTGGCTTCAAAGATTATATATTAGCAGTAAGAATTCCAAAATGCTTATTATTTTGTAGCTTTACGGTTTACCATACCTTTCCCCATGCTTGATATTTATAAAACCTTTTGGATAATCGTGCCTGCACACACGGCCAAATACACCTTTCTCATCATAGAGTTTGTTTTTTCCTTTTGATCGAATCATGCTGGTGATTTCACCAGCTTTGAACTCATTACAGTCCTTGAAAATTAAAAGATATGGTCAACTGAATTCAAAGTTCGGTTTGAAAACTCAATTATGGTTCCATTTGAGATGAGGACCATATATGCATAACAAGTTTATCATAGGTAACTTACTGCTTCACCTTTTTTTGCACTGGCTGAATAATTTTCAACAAAGTCATCTACCTCAAGTTGGTCAGAAAATAAAGTCTGAGAGTGTCTTGGAGGTAAAGAACTTTTGCCGGCAGACTTTTTTCGGACCAACCCAAAACAAGCATCCATTGACTCAATGATTGTACCAGCTTCATTTTTCTTTTAGAAATATAAATATAAATTCGAATAAAGTGTAATTAGTAACAATGCAGTACAGTACAATAGATAACTAGCAAAAACAGGTCAATAAAGGTATACCTTTGGACAAAGTGGACACATGGGTCCATTTCCTTCTTTTGCAACAGGAAAGCCAGATCTCAACTGGTATTGCTGATACCTATGCAAAATTGAAGAAAGATGTTATTAGGTAGCAATTCATAACATTAAATTGACTAAGTTGGTTAAAATAAGAAGTCCAGGGTATTTGTATTATTATAAACATTTAAATATTCTGGTCAGCAAACACCAAAATTACCGAAACTCATCAAATGAATCACTGCTCAGCATGGAATAAATATTCTTTATCTATAGCACAAATTATTATAAATAGCATTAATAACTTAATGTATGGTACCTAAACCTACGTTTCATATATGTTAACTTAAGATGCCCAATAGTCCATGAAAAATTTTATCTCCTCCATAAAATGTTTTATAGTGAGTGCTGTAGCTTCATTTTAGGCACTGCACAGCTCTATAGCACTGTTATTTCAAAATACGTTTTGTCTTTTGTCTAATTATGAAGACAAGCAGCAGAGCTATGCAATAACCTGCACAAACTACAAAAAATTCTATGGCAAGAGAAGTACAATGTGCCATAATTTAGACTATTCAGCCACCTTAATGCCTAAGTAAACATTTGGCATTAGACAACAATATGTATACTTTTGAAAAATATCAGCATACCCATTTTGGCAATGTAGAATTTTCTGTCATAATTCCCAAGGCATTGCAAAATTTCCTTAATGAAACATGACACTCCAACAGAAGAGTTTCAGCAAGCTCCATTAGTTTGATATGGAAGGCAACAAGAGGCCGTACAGCACTGCCTGGCCACAGATTCAACCGAACTAATGTTACTGCCTCTTCTTCACAGTTACAGAATAAAATTCGTTTTTGATGTTGACGTCCTAGAGAAGGAAAAATTGCGATAAAAAATTCTAAAAAAGGAATTTTATAATTATTTCTAAAGAGCCAATACAATTTAGATGTCACCTTTAGGGCCTGTTTATATGATTCCACTTAGTCAGGATGACATGAGAGGTGGGATCATTTTGATGTATTGAAGTAAGTCACCAGGCTTAAATGAAAGTTCAAACCACCGGTAAAGAAACTAAAATGTTGACTAGAAGATCTCATAATTAAAAAGGATTAGTATAGTAAATCTACCCCTAGAAAATAGTCTATAATGTTTTGCTGAATCATCAGGCATGACTTATTTTAACACATCAAAATGATCCCAACTCTCATCTCATCCCTGTTAAAAAAATACACATATTGCCGCTTTGTGCCCTGTGGCAGGGAACAAATTTCGTCAAATTGTGTATATAGTGCTACCAAACACAAGGTCAATACATATAATTAGTAATTAACTCAAATCGATAACTGTGTTATATTTGGGTTGACCATCAAGCATTAAACATATAATGTGACTGAAACCCAGCTATAAACAAGCCCTTTAATAGCAGCTATATAATATTTAATTAATAAATAAAATTGCCTAAAGCCCTTACCATACTGATCTATACAAACAACATCCCTTGTATAAACGGATGAGCAACTTTGCTGATGCCTTTTCCCAAGTACAGCATGATTAGGAAAATATGGCACTAAATTTCCATCCTGTAAAAATAAGGGGTATAAAAGATTTAAAAAAATTACTAGACAATATGCAGTGCAGGTTTAGCCGTTTAGCCAATGCGACTACCATGAAAGAAATTTCAATAAGTAATTATAACTACCTTCAGCTTTTCCATCACGTGGAAGTAATTCTTTTCTCGGTGGATGTTGTTAGCACAAGCTATACAAAAATACTGATTAAATCCACACTCCCAACAGCGAATTTCAACCTTCTTAATTTTGCATTCGCAACACATTTCCTCAGGAAAAAATGCCTCTTCTTCGACGCGTCCATTAAGCAGGCTTTCCCGTATACTTTCCCAACTGTAATATTGTTTTTCCCTTCGCCTTTCGTGTTGTGTTTTCTGGTCTCGATCATGGGTTTCTTCTGGAGTTGAACTCGAGCATTGCTCGTAATTTGTCGAGTCGATAAATTCCTGATTACAGGCTTTACTGAAATCAGCCTCAGCTTTTCGTGACAATACCTTCAACGGCAATCCAATTTGTCTTTTTTTCCCCGAAGTTGATGAGCATTGGACCCGGAATTTACAAGATTTAAACCGTTTTGCTGGACGATAGGTAGCTGAACGAGAAGCCATCTTGAAAAAATGCTCCGCCAAACAAGATGTGATCTGGGTACGACATTCGCGACGCTCTCAGATTGGTTAGATTATAATCTGGCCACGCTCGAATGGGTCGTTCTAAATTTTAGAATGCGCGCTTGAATGGTATTAGCCTGCGTGAGACGGGTGTAGCTGGAGCCTACAAGAAATTTAGACGCGTCCAACATCCGGAAATGCATTTGTTGGGCCTATTAAGGTACAACTAAAAGCCAAAATGGAAATGTCTCTGAGACGATAAGTCTTCATCATCTTTGTTGCATTATCTGCCGGACTATTTACATAATTTGAAGTTGTAAATTTGTGATATATCCATAATCAGTCACCTGTACCAAACTTTAGAGCATAGCCACCTATTTCTGGCAACTCTAGTACAAGCTAAAATTGTTAAGAGCTTTTTGGCTATCCTAAAACAATCGTCCGACAAAATAAGCCGATTACATCGCTTCCAGTATTTAAAATAGATAAATATTATAAACTACAATAAAGAAATAAAGCATATCGTCTGCATTAATCAGCCGAGTGACTGTTTCGCGGTCAGTAAAAACGAGCTGGTGCATCGGATGACCTCAAAATCCATGTAAGCTCTGTTTTATTTCAACAGTCGTAAAGCATAAAAAGTTATTTCAATAAAGCAAAAAGAAATATATTCACAAAGTATTAATTAACTTAGGCCTGTTTTACCGTCGCATATTTCCGCCAAAATTAATATAAATATCTTACTAATACTGAATCATAAATATCTTACAAAAACTATTATTCTGTTTCAAACTACTATTTTTGATCCATTTAGGTAAAATAGAAATTGTTATTTTAAATGCAACTGATTAAATTCGACGGAAATGCGACGTCTAAAACAAGTCTTAGATTTTGATAGATAGCATTTAATTTTTAGCGCGATATTAAGAGTTTTGGTGTTAAAATACCAAATAAAAAAGACGAATACTAGCATTACACAGCCTGCAGGAAATGTTTAATTCTATTTCTTCACTATATACATACACGCTGAGAGTACTTGCTACGTTATGCATTAATGTAGCTTTTGTGTAGCTACATATGTCAAGTTACACACTTCGTGTACGTTAGATATACACAAGAAAAAAGCCATGTTGTTGTTTTCGACAACAGCATTCACCTCTTGACTTAAAAGAGTATATAGCATCAGTTTGTTTCTTTGTTTATTTCATTCGCTAAAATGTTAATAATATAACCTCAATTATTTCAGTTTTAACAGCTGAAAAATTAATGCCCAGCAAAAACAATGTCTCTTATAATTGTTTGCCCCTCAGTTCGTCAACAAAAACGTTTCTGAGTCAGTTTTGATCATTTATATAGTCGATTGAAAATGAATTTTTAGGGCTTTTCCATGCCCGTCCATAAAATAAGACGATTTACAATTTAATCAGATCAGAGTTGAAACCAGCTGTTTGAAACCAGCCATAATAGTTACTTTGCGGCTTGTCGGAACATTTATTAAAACAAAAAATTCCAAAGTCCTAATGTTAAAAATGTTTAAAGAGGGAAAACAAAGCTAATCTCAACATTTCTCACTACAGTAGTCGAGTCGTCTCGCTTAAAGGAAAGGGGTCGCGTCGTCTTACACAATACAACTATTGTTATGACCTCGTCAGCTGCATATGATTACGTCTTTCTTCTTGTGCAACTACTTGATCATGATGATAAATTTGTGTGTCTTGTAATCTATAGACTAATAGACACTGCATAATGTGAAATGAGCAATATGTGTAAATTTGGATGACAACCCTAAATTTTACGGCATTCTAGCCGTTGTGTCAAAAAATTTAATTACAAAATAGTTGCATACCTTTTTACATGGCAGAACTTCGAAATTATGTCGTTAAGAAAACTGATCAAAGTGAAAACAAGCAGGTTAAAAACATTGAAGTACTTTGGCGACATCTAGTTCAAACAAACCAAGACTTACCAGCCAACATCTGTTTTTTGAGAATTAAACGCAATTCAAACAAAAGCCTTAGTTTAACTTGCATAATAAGAATAGCTGATAATCAGAATAGCTTACCAGAAATGTTTTTTGTAGTCTTCTTTGAGTTTTCGACAGCTTGAAGCATTTACGAATGCGCAGGGAGCAGGTGTTGTATGGGAGCAACTGAATGTTGCGTGTGAGCAGACTCCCGTCCAAAGACCCTGGGTACGAGGTTGATTCCCTTTGGTTTTTAAGGCACAACTGCCGGGGAATCAAGAGGCGGAAGTAATTAGTATTCAAGTGGTCATATTGGAAAAGCGACGTCATCATTAGATCATGTTAGAAATTGATAGCATTCCCAAAAAATAAAGCAATTTATCCGACAATGTAAAATGAGATCTTTGAGTAAAAAGGCCATATTGTTTAAATTTTGACATGGAGAACTCTGATACAACGTTTTACGAGCAGCTTTGCTCCAAAAGACCTGTTTTAAAAGTACATTTGTCACACCTGTAACCTTCACATTATGTCTTATCGCGCAACCTTAATAATGTAGTTTGTCAGGCTTGTAACAGTGCTATTATGTTTTCTGTATAGTAAACATAATATGTGGTTTGACCAGTGAACTGAAAATAACTGGAGCGCTACCTGAGGCGGGAAATTTGAAGCCAAATATCTGGTGGAGTCACCAGGCCCCCGCGAGAAAAACACGCGCGGTCTTCTGGAGAAAACAAACAAAAACACTTCTAAAAATTTAATGGAACTAAAGCAAAAGTTGAATGACTATCTTTCAAGTTAGATCTTTTGTCCAAATATATGTAAATAAAAAACTTTTTTACGAGAAAACGCTGTGCAAGGAGTGCAGATCCTAACAATAGCCAACTGAGAGCTATTTCAGATTGTTTCCCCTGTTTTCTATTTGTTTTAAAAGCATTTTTGACTCCTTTTTTAGCTTGATAAAGCTTATATACCTTTTAAGCATAAAATAAACACGAAAAACAAGACAAATACAGCTTGCTTTTATGAAGAAATAGCATTTCAAAGAGTATTTATATTCATACAAAATTTGTTTTTTAATTCGCTTCCCACGTTATCTCCTCGATTAGCCGTTATTTTTTGCTGCTCTAAAAAAGTAAGCTTTAAAAACATTTTTGATGTACTTATCTTTAACTTTTAATGCTCAATCACCTTGCCATTGGTTCCGACCTCCGAATTGTATTTTTGTAAAATATATATAATACTGCTTTTTCGAGCAGTCTCATAATGTTTATATCCAATTTACCACTGCAAATAACACCACACTTGTAATTAGTAATTTTGCCGGTACTTTAAAAATTTCACTTTAGTCAAAACGATAAAACAAATTTATTTTGACGTTACTAAAAATCACAAGTTTATTGCATCGAAATCCTTACAGACAACAAGCCTGAACCCAGTGAAGTCGCCGGTTTCCCGACCAAAACACGTGTCACGCGGGAAATTCCACCAGACACGCGGCTTCAACTGATCATAGGCGAATGTATTGGAAGTAGCGTTCCAGTTATTTTCAGTTCACTGGGTTTGGCACATCTGTAGCCTTATTAATATTATCACTATAATTATCATTATGATTGTCATTATCGTTATTATTGTTATTGTTATTGTTAAGGAAATGGCAACAAAAATTTTAATGAGTTATTTGAAAGAGACTCTAAAAATAATATGTAGAAGTCTCTTACACAATTTTTGTATCTGTTTTACTTTAGGAGATATTGTCAAATGAATAATCGAACTGTCCGCTATCTTGGATTAATTTTTAACTTCATTAACAGTGTTTTGGTGACGTCACAACAAGGATAAGCCATTCAAAGCTTCTCCTAAATACTTACCACAAATAGAATATTTGTGAAACCTTTTCAGTCCGTGCTGAAATCCGAAACACTTACCATGTGTGTGGTTAATGGAGAAGATTAATCATTGTGTCGTAAGAAAAGAAAATTGCGTGACCCCAGTTGTGACGTATTATGTATATCCACAAATATCCAAGATGGCGGACAACGAAAGAGTGGTATGTTTTACTTCCAAAAAGTGGTATATATAACCACGGATGCAACCATCTTACTAGTATTAAGCGTAAAAGCTTGTTTTGAAAACTTTAATCACTATATTTCAACAACTAATGGCAAATATTGGAAAACGTTGGTAAGTTCAATTATAAAAATGGAACTTAATTATATGAATATAATATATTATATGTACTATAAAGTGTAGTTACCATAGTATATTTCTTTGCAAGTTTGCAACTATTGAGTATAAACGTATCTGGGTGAAAAACTCATAATAAAAAAGCGTGATCAAGTTTATGTACCTCTTATGTACCAATAAAAACAGCATAATAGTAGAATATACTAAAATGTTCAATGCCAAATTTCCCTGAAGTATATATACAGGCCCCAAGCTCTAGCTACAATTAAAATACATAACACATGGACTATAACCCCAGCTTTAAAATTGCTAAAGTGCCTGCCAATTATTAAGCACTGTATCTGTTTGTACATGACAGGTCAGACTCGGACTGGCCCCAATTAAGGGGCCTTGCCATTCTAGCACTGAGCGGAGCCCTGAAATTTTTTGCTGTCCTGAATGTTTTAGGTGATGATTTTATGGTATTCTGGAGAGAACATGATAAATTATTTAACTGCTTCCCTGAAGAGTTCAAAAATTCCAAATCATTCCCATCCGGTCCCTTTTATTTTCGTTTCGTACTGCATGATAGTCTGTTTTAAACATCTTTGAATGTTTACAAATACGGAAATTAAACAACAATTGTCAAGGGCCCATTTGATGTCCCAGTATGGGCCCATGTGCCATGGCACAGTGGCACATAGGCCAGTCCGAGCCTGTGACAGGTTGTATGCGGCTTTTATTTTCCTATTTGGAGTGTGATCTTGGCATATTTACAAGAAGTTAGTAACTATGCAACAGAGGAACTGGTGATTCTTCAAGAGAGCATTACATGTAATGAAGTTTCAAAGAATAAAGTTGCAAGATAATAACTTTTGCAAGTTATTAGAATGAAGTGCTGTATCTAATGCAATTGACTGTTAACTTTATTGCATGAATACTTGTTAGATTCAATCTAGTCCATTCCTTCTTTATAAATGAATAATTTATTGTATCTGCAATATCATCTTCACAATTTACGTAAAAATGTTTCAGCAACTTCTTGAAAGCCAATTATACACCTAAATTGTGTTAAATTGTACCAGTTCTTGTACAGTATTATGGGCATGCCAACCCAGGCCAAAACTAATTTTAGGATTACTAGTGCAAACATCCAGCACTGCATTTTGAAATGAGATGATGCTGCAGCATAAAACTAGCATCATGCAGAAATCCAGGTTAATTGGTAACCAAAACAGAAATATATTGCTTTCAAATCTTGATCATTTCAGATTAATTAAGCATTACATTTAACATCAGGGTACATTTAATTGTCCATTAAATGCAAAATACAACACTAAAAACATATTGTAATTTTATTTACAAATTGGAATTCAATTTTATTTATTTTTACAAGTACAGTGTAGGTGTCAAATATAAAACTACACCTCCTATACACCACTATAACCAAGTATAGATCTTGAAACAAATAATTTCCAAGTACAGTATTTCCAAGTACAGTGAAGGTATCAATACCAAACTACACTATAGAACCAAGTATAGATCTTGAAAAAGATCATTTTTTATCATGGTTATAAATACAGGATTTCTTTATGTTTGGTATTTCTAAGTACCGTGAAGGTATCAATACCAAACTACATCTGCACTATAAGACCAAGTATAGATTTTGAAAAAGATCATTTTTTATCATGGTTATATATACATATATATAACCATGATAAATATATGGATATCTGTATGTTTTGTAGATTTCTAAGTACAGTTATTGTAAACTAAACTTGCACTTTCATTGTTCAGACACCAGAACTTTATTTAAGGAAATACAAAAACATACAGAAATCCTGTATATATAACTATGATAAAAAGACTCATCACTTTAAGACCTATAATAGCTCTTACAAAGCTGGTGTGGTTTTGTATAAATACCTAGACTGTATTTGGAAATAAAGAACATACAGAAATCATGTATGTATATATAATCTTGATAAAAAATGATCAATTTCAAGATGTACACTTGGTCTTATAATGCTAGTGTAGTTTCGTATTGATACCTAGCTTCATTGTATATGGAAACACAAAACATATGCAAATCCTCTTTATATAACCATGATAAAAAATGATCAATTTCAAGATGTACACTTGGCCTTACAGTGGAAGTATAGTCTCGTATTGCTACCTCCGCGGTACGTGGAAATACAAAACTTAACACACGGATATCCTGTGTATATAACCATGATAAAAAATCATCAATTTGAAGATCTATACTTGCTCTTGAGTCCAGGTGTAGTTTCGTATTGATACCTTCACTGTACAAGGAAATACAAAACATACGGAAATCCGGTATATATAACCATGATAAAAATGATCAATTTCAAGATGTACACTTGGTCTTGTAGTGCGGGTGTAATTTAGTATTGATACCTTCATTGTATATAGAAACATAAAACATACAGAAATCCTGTTTATTATGTAGATGCTGATATTTACGCACGATTTTTCTCGTATGAAAAGCCGTTTCGTGAGCGTTATCCAATCAGAATCATGGAACGATTTTTTCACACGTGAAAAAACCATTTCGTCCAATCAGTGCGAGCCTGTGTTTACGTAGCAGTGCCGGAATTCGTTCTCAGCCGGCAACCTTTTCGGCGAGATTTTTTTCAAGTTGCTGGCTGTGTCTTGTGGCTGAAAGTCTATTTTAGATTTAAATTCGACACGTTGGGCAATTTCCCTTGTTTACAAAGATTTACAATTTTATAAAAAATCGAAAATACACTTTTGAAAGAGAAATATGCAAGCAAAAGACACGGCAGTTACACCAAAACAAACAGCTAGGTAAGTTGCATTTACATTATATTAACTTTTTGAGATTTTGAAAAGATATGCTTTGTATTCTTTGCTTATTTGAAGGAAAAATTAAAAACTGTTGGTTTATTAGGGCTTATATTATTAGATCTGGCTTCAAAGACCAAAGTAATTTTCATATACTGTACATACGGCATCGTACACGACGACGTTTTGTTTTGGGTTTTTGCAAAAGTAAAGTGCTCTTTCCAGGCGCTTGACGTTTAAGTAAGCCAAATTTAGGTTGGGTAAAGGCAATCTTTGGAATAGAAAATATCAGTTTCTATAAAATAAACAAATTTTTTAATGGAAAGTGCTTGTGTACGGTATTTACGTACTTGTTAATTTGTTTTCGCCAAACTCACTCGCTCGCTCGTTTTGCGAAAACAAATTAACGCGTGTGTAAATACCATACCTCAGCAATTCCCATTAAGAAATCTATATATATAACCATGATAAAAAATGATCAATTTCAAGATGTAGCTATGTACACTTGGTTTTGTAATGCAGGTGTAGTTTAGTACTGATACTTTCATTGTATGTAGAAATATAAAACATACAGAAATCCTGTATATATAACCATGATAAAAAATGATCAATTTCAAGTTGTACAGTTTTAAGTTACAATTTCAAGTCTTATAGTGCAGGTATAGTTTCGTATCGACACCTTTACTGTACATGGAAATACAAAACATACGGAAATCCTGTATATATATCCATGATAAAAAAATGATCAATTTCAAGATCTATGCACACTTGGTTTTGTAGTGTGGGTGTAGTTTCGTATTAATACCTTCACTGTACATGGAAATACAAAACATACAGAAATCCTGTATATATAACCATGATAAAAAATGATCGATTTCAAGTTGTACAGTTGGTCTTATAGTGCAGGTATAGTTTCGTATCGATACCTTTCTGTACATGGAAATACAAAACATACAGAAATCCTGTATATATAACCATGATGAAAAAATGATCAATTTTAATATCTATACTTAGTCTTATAATGCAGGTGTAGTTTAATTTGTATTGATACCTTCACTGTATTCTGAAATACAAGACATACCGAAATCCTGTGTATATCATATGATAAAAAATTATCTCTCATCTTCACGTTTCTGATAGTTTTTTTATCTTCACAGGAGATTTCACTTTTTCCAGTGTTTTTAATTCAGTTTGGTTTTCTGGTGAGAAGCGACACTGCATGAATGTAACATGTAGCTTCAGAGGAACCTTTAGAAGAAATAGTTTCAGAAGAAGTAGAACCTGTTGATTGGATAAAATTAGCAGTATTTTAGCATATTTTTAGCAACAACTATGACCTTCACTAGTTAATTACATGATCTCTAAAGCCATAATCATAGAAACTATTGTTATTGTCTGACTTTTATTGATGTTAGCCCCCAAAAAGGGGGGCTGTACTTCCCCCCCCCCCCCCTCCTGCGGTCACACAATAGAGACAGCTCTTGGTTTTCTTATATTTTGGCAAAACTGTAATTCGTCATCAAAATGCTGATGCCATAGGCCTAGCCAGTGACCGTTTTAGAGGCATTCACTCTAAAAATTATCAAAATGGTGCACATCCAGGGGGTAATGCCTCTCATAAGTGCACTAGCTAGGCCCATGGCGTCAGCATTTCGATGACAAATCATTTTGATGATGAATCATGGCTGCTGCGGTGCCTGAGCTGGTGTGTGAAAAACTGCAAGTTTCAGTTTGACAGTCTGGCAGTTAAATGGGTTTCTAATTTTATTGTCCAATCAGGTAGGTAGTTTTAAAGTAAGCCCAGAAATTTGTTACTTAACTGTCAATTTTATATGCAAACGTAAACAAGGTCACAGACATCCCAACGAAGGTCATTGCAACAAAATATATAACCCAGATTTGTTCACTTTGCAACCAGATTTGTACCTTTTACTGAAAATATAATCTCGATCTTGTAGAATATTGGCATACACTTTGGCGAATGCGGACGGCAAGCACACAAATACGGAAAACCTATCACGCGACCGGCGCTTAACGCCTGGGCGGGGGTTGCTCGAAAAAACCCAGTTGTTTCGCAGTTTACTGACAGCAAAACTGATATCACTTGCATACAAACGAAATAGCAACAATAGTTTTCGTTCTAAAGTTAGTAAAAAAAAAACAAGGAACCTAGCCAAGCGGTGAAAGTATTCTCGGCTTCGTTTTTATCTTATTATTTTGGACACTATTTTCTCCAATGTAAACAACCTCAGATTTTTTAACTGCAACTTTAGTGCAATAATAGTGCAATTTGCAGCGATTTTACTCGCTCTAAAACAGCGTTAAATTTTCAATACTCGTGTTTATAGAGCATCTGCATGTCAAGTTTAATTAGGTTGTTTACGGCTGTCTGCCTGAAGCGAGTCAGTATAATAAAAGACAAGATTTTATATCATTCAAAACGAGTCCGAAACCAAAAAGTAAACTTAAAAACAGAAACTGTGTTTAATTATTACTTGCACATAAACAAAAAGCAACAATAGTCTCTGTTCTAAAATAGTTTCAGGAAAATATTAAAAAGCAGGTCAAAGACTACATACAGCCTTGCGTAAACGCACGCATCGCATGTATGAAAAACGTCTTATATTAAACTGGAAAGCACCATTATAAATTGACCAGTATTTTGCCAATACTTACCAGTTGTGGTGGCATCCAAGCTTTTATAGAAGCTAAAGAAATATAAAGTAGCACAATCAATGACTATAACCGACAAAGTAGGTCTAGAAAGTATACAGTACGTTACCTGGCTGTAAACTTACTGTATTTATAGTAGAGCGAAAGAGAATTTATTTGATGATTAACAAAATCAAATCGAAGGCCAACACCATATTTGTCAGAATTTGTACTCACCGTATAACTTAATTCCTCGAAAAAGCGTATAAAATCGTATTTAGAACCGTGTATGAAACTTCCTCGTGGTCTGTACAAAAAATTTACTACGTCACAAAACGTCATAAAAATGCTACGTCATCGGACAGAAATCCGTCAATTCGATGCGATCGAGTTTCTGTCGGCTATACATAACTCGGCGAAGGTCTGGGCACGAGTGAGTATGGTAAGTAAAGAATAGGGAGCGGCCTACGACCGCAAAAAAAATGCTACATATTACAATTTAAATCTTCTAAAAAAAAGGTCCTTCCTTTAACAAACTTTCTTGTATGCCAACAGAAGAACTGGAAGTTTATTGACAACGCAAATATTACTGTTAATGAATTAAATCGGAGCAAAATTCACCTTAACAAAACAGGAAATAAAATATTGGCAGCTAATTTCTCGAAGTATATTTATAATAAAACTGACTAGGATACTGCAGTGTGGGAGCCCGTAATGAGTAAAGTGGACGATTGGCCAACCCTCACGAATGATGATTTGGTATCGACCTCGGGTGAGTCAAATGATTTTGAAAACGTTTGTAATTTAAACATATCATGTCATCGTGGGTTAACTATGGCCAACTTAAATATAAATAGTCTAGTACGGCATATTGACGAATTGTGAATGTTTATGAGTAGTACTAAAATTGATATACTGTGTATAAATGAAACCAAATGGGACTCTTCAATTAGTGATCACGAGGTCTGTTTACCAGGATTTGAGTTAGCTAAAAGCAAAGGCGTAGGAACGAATTAAAAGTTGGGGGGCTGAACGTACGAGCGCCGAAAGCGCGAGCTCTGTAGAGGGGTCCGGGGGCATCCTCCCCCGGGAAATTTTGAAAACTAGAATCCCGGAAATGCCATTTCCGGCGATTTGGGCACTTAATTTGGGGTTTATTTTGATTGCAAAAATGAGCTAAATTTGGCACATTTTTTACAAAAAATGTGAATAATGTATAACGATTTCAAGAAAAAATGCATCAGTTGAAGTTTGGATATTGATTAGCGAATTTGAATTTCTGATATCTGTACTAAATGCTTATTGAAGTCAAATACTGATTTTATAGGTCCTATAACAATGTAATTAGATATTGACACGAGAACAGGGAAATTGTGAAACTATCTGGTTAATCTTGGTGTATTCTTCCAGGGAAAAATGTAATTTTTTAGGCTCTAAATTGCTCTAAGAACCAATCTGGGAACCAATCTAACATTCTAACCATTCTAACACACTATCTAACACAACATTCACGTGATTAAAATCACGCGGACGGATTTTTTTGGGGGGGCTTATTCCCTCCTTTTAAAATTTTGGGCGGGCTCGAGCCCCCCCCAGCCCTCCCCCCTGTTCCTACGCCACTGGTTAGAAGAGATCGTTCAGTTATGGCCGTAGAGGCGGAGGTATTTGTATATATATCCGATCTAACTTAAATTATTGAACGATATGACTTGATTTCTGAAACCCTTGAAAACTTAATTGTGGAAATTAAAAAACCAAGCTCTAAATCAGTCTTGGTTAGTACCTGGTACAGGCCTCCTGATTCTCCTACAAGTCACTTTTCGGAATTTGAGAAAATGATTGGCTTAAAGGATGCAGAGAATTTGGAATACTTTTTGCTGGGTGATCTGAACATTGACTGTTTGTCGACAAATAACTCCCCAAACAGAGATAAAATTACTGAAATATTTGATATCTATTGGCCAGCACAAATGATAAATGAGCCCACTCGAATTACTGATAAATTCAGTACTCTCATAGATCTTTGCATTACCAATTCGCCTGCTAATGTTGTGAATTCCGGTGTCCTCCATCTCTCAATAAGCGATCATTTATTAGTTTACAAACGTAATGGTTCCAGAATTGTTGAAGTTAGATCATTAAAAAACTTCAGCAGAGAGAATTTTCTAAGGGATTTAGAACTAAAACAATGGGGTAATGTACATTGTTTTGAAGATCCGAATGAGATGTGGGCTACCTGGAAAAGCATGCTTATGGACACTATTGGTAAGCATGCGCTACGTAGATCAAGGCGTATTGGTAAAAAGAGGTTCTCGTGGATTACAAATGATTTGAAACGTCAAATGTTTAAAAGAGACTATTTAAAAAAGAAAGCCATCTCTTCAGAGGATTCTCAAGCTTGGCACGAATATAGACAGTCTCGTAATCATGTTAATAATCAAATTAAAAAAGCCAAGGCATCATATTTTTCCACAAACCTTGATCTACACAAAGGAAATATGAAGAAGACGTAGAAGATAATTA